>ML823279.1:86895-106628 GCA_009831015.1 Picea engelmannii | reverse complement strand
AACTAATCTAACTAAAACTAACTATTAAACAAACTAAACTAATCTAACTATTCTATATATATACAATCTACTAACTACTACTATACTAACTCTAACTAATTAACTATCTAACTACTAACATAAATAAATCTTATTCACAAAATATACAATATTAACAATTTACAGATTTAAATAAAACCTGAAAAACTCTTTTATATTCTGCCCTAAGACAGAGAAAGGTATTTTTGTTGATTTTATCATTTTATGAACAGAAATAAAACAAAAACTAACTAAACTAAACAACTAATATACTAATTTTAACTACAAATCTAACTAAACATATATCTAACTAAACTACTTAAATTATACAAATAAATTAACAAAAATAAATCACAAATTGACCTGGAGAAATGCTCCAGGTTTGTCCTGTGTATGATGATTGTCTTAGCTGATTGGAGGGAGGAAACTCGCACCAAATTATCTAGGAGCTTCTCGTAAACGATAGCTGCAGTACTCTTCCAATATAATTACAGGACAAACAAGACATAAAAATTACAACAATTTTATGATTTATAAATCTTCACAGTTAGATAAACCCGTATGCAAAGACTTATACAAAATAATTCAATTGATGAAGAAGCGAAATCTGTCATTCATTAACTGAACAAAGTAATTGTTGTATTTTTAAAGTAATGAAAGAAATCAGATATGGATCACATTAATTAAATCACATCATTCTGCAACAGACTATGATAGCTAAAGTAGTCTATAATCAACTGCAAATGACATGCATAAACTTGAAACAAAAGATTGATATATTGAAAAGCGAAAGCTATAGCAAAACATCAACTCCTGTCTCAGTTTGTATTAGAAATCCATAGCCTGGTTCTCCCACAAGTGAGGATGCTCCTTATTACAAAAAATAATAAGTGTTTAAAGAGCTTCCACAGGGTAAAACATCCATGTGGAAGTTATCAAAATTGTTTACATAAAATCCGGGAAGATATCCCAAGTTTGAATAAACTAGGAACCTAAAATAAAACTAAAACACACAAATATCTCCTAGACTGTCCAGCATGTCCAATGCAATTCGGATGTACCTAAAAAGGGTTAAAAATGAACAAGTTAGGAGGATGTTTTATTAATAAAATGATAAAAATCTAATCCTATAGACTAGCTACAGAATCTTGTGATTATGTAGCTGGTCTAAATCAGACACAGAATCAACATAAAAATCAATTCAAATCTATTAAAGAATTAAATTCAACTAACATCCAATAGTTATTTGAAAACGAATCATTCAAGTTGAAATTGTTACATCATTTTGAAATCAAACAAGACCAAGATCAATCAAATGACCACAGAGATAAGTGTACTCTGTTTCATTTGTTGCCACAAAGTCGGGTGAACAAAATCATATTGAACAGCAATGAAATCGTTTCATATTAAATTGAAATCGATATAATTAAAACAAATCATAGACAATTGTTATGTTGCCTCATCAACAGGAAACACAATCGAATCCAAACAAGATCATTTTCAAATTGACATAACTGTATATAACAAACGATTCATGCCATGAGAAAATTAAATCAAAACTGGCGCGTAAATGTTCACAAATGAAATCATAATGAGATCAATCAACAGGATCTATAGGATTAGTTCGATCATTTGTTATTGCTATTTTGGGGCAAACAAATTCGATTAGCAATGAACGAAACCGCTCCTTTCAAAATGAATTATAACTGGAAGACAGAGATAACAAATGTCGATCAATTCGTTTTGCAAATCAAACAGAGCACCATCCATAATAAGAATCCAACTCATAAAACAATCTTGCCAACTCAAGATATGGGATAATCCAATCAAAATAAGAGTGAATCGAACAGTTGGGGTTTAACATAGTTATTATGAATCAAAACCGCTCCATGATTCGGGCGTATATACACAGGCTTAACTGAGAATATTGTTTTCATGAAAAACAGAGTCGTTCTTTCCAAATCAAAATCGAACAGAGTTGTATTCCTGTTTTTAGAAGATTACATGACACAGCATATTAAAAGATCATAACAACCAAACTCATGAAATCGTTTCGAAAATCAAATCATCAAAACTCAATTAGGGTCGATGTGATCCGACTACAACGAAATCATACCGAATCAACATATGATCGTGCTCTAAATTTAGCATGAAAACCTCCTATTCGAGTTGGATACAAACAAATTTAATTGAAAGCAAACATTGATTTCGTTAACTTAACAGACAAACGAATCAAATCCGATGAAAATCTATCAGTGGCTAAACTGGGCATGAGCAAATCGTGTACCCAAATCGAAACCTTATTTATTTTTAGCAAAGAGAAAACAATGTACAAGATGAACAACATTATGACAGAGCAATTTCGAATGATAGACAGAGCTTATTCGAAAACCAAATTCAAATCATTATATTAATCCTGGTCATTCACAAAACTAAAATGATATCAAAATTCATACCTGTATGATGAGGAGACGGCTTGATCATGACATTTTGGAGTTGACAACGGTTGTATCTGATTCAACATTCCGAAAAATGATGGAACCAGTAGTCCTCTGCTTCCTATCAGTTGCTTGAAGCATGTCTCTTTGGCTAGTCAATACTGCAACTTGATTTTCCAGCGATTTGATTTTCGATTGAAGTAAGGGAACATCTATATAGTATCGTTCCAACCATAAATCACATTGGTCACAAGATGACTGTCTGGGATTTGAAAGTGCAGGTGAGGGTTTGGTTACATTGCCAAGGGTTTCGGTAGGTAATTTGATCCCAGGGTAGCTAGGATTATTCTTTAGGCAAGGGGGTATATTAGAAACGAAATCATAAGGTGGCTCGAAGCACAAACCCTGTGAGTAAGGGTACTCACTAGCTAGGAAGCGTTCTATGTCAGAGTCTGAATCCTCACTAAGGACTATGGGCTTCTGCTCAACACTTGGTTTAGGCTTATTTCTAGTCATTCTTGAGATAAGCCGAGTGTTCTTCTTTCCTTTGCCATCAACAGTAGGGTTACCTCTAACATTTTTGCTCGCAGAATTTTTTATAGCCTCGACCTTCTTAGTTATAACATCGGGTAAGTCAATATCGGGGTCGACCGAAGGCTTAGGAGAGGGCAGTAGGACATGGAAGGGCACAGGTGACCCGACCTTGGTTTCATTAACCACAGGCTTGTCAATCTGGACAGGGTCTGTATCATCAAAACCATTTCGAGCGATAAAAGATCGCCAGCTATCACCGTGGATACTTAAGTGGTGAACAATGATAAGTCTGATTAATCCATGGTGGAACAGGCTACTATCGGCCCTCTCCCTTTTAAACCTTTTTGACATTTTGTACAGACTATGCTGGAAATAGAAAGGCATATTCAACGGATACCCTGTAAAATTAATTAACAAACGCAGGTGGTAGAGAAAAACGAGTCCATATCGACCCTCACAGGTCACGAATTGTTTGACCACCATCAAAATATCATGCCATCGTGGTTTAAGCACAGAGATGGGCATACCTCTGTCACAATATGTGACCTTTCGTGAGACGAACAGTAGCGGCCATGGCACCTCCTCGACCTTAGAGTTTTTAAACCAACATTGGCCTGAGGATGGTAACCCTGTAGCAGAACTAATAAACTTGTCATTGATTTCCAATTGAATGTCGCCCACCTTGGCTCTACAGCCATCAAAAGTCAGGGAGAACTGTTGTGCAACAAATAAATTAAAACCCTCAAATCGTTGTACAAAGGTGAGCCAACCGTTATCCTCTAGGTCTTTCCAGGCATTGTCGAACAGTAGCAAGGCTTGGCTACCGTTCGGCTCGATTCGCACCACCGGTGCCATGGAGCCGAGCACACGGTGAACGAGCCAGGGTTTGGATCATAGCACACACAGGAGCAGAGTGCACGAAGGGTTACCCGAGCTAACAGAGGTGAAACAGGGATAAGGGATAGACATTAATGTCATCGTGCGAAGGTGGTGGAGCTTATCTCTGCCATGCATAATAGTTATTGCCAAGGTACAACCGTCGGCTTATAGCTGTTCAACCCACTATTGTATAGTTTTAAAAATCATGTCACTTGCCCGACCAATGAAATCAATGGTAAGTGTATAAACCAACGAGCGCAATCAAAGTTATGCCATGGTTTTATAACCAACCATACAAATTGAAATCAATACCAAGTGTTTAACCAATGTGACATGTGTTGTAACAAGTCATATCACGAGTTTAACCAATGTGCCAATGCGTTTTAAACTAGGTGTCATATCAAATGAAATATATCAAGGTTTAACCATAACACCTATATATCTTATGAAACCAATGTGCAAAGTAATTTGATCAAATAACATGTAAATCCAAATGCCAATGCATTACAAACTCAATGAGACAAAGTCACACAATCAATCCAAGAATGTCCCAAGAGTACAGATCAAAAAGTTTTGCCAGCTACATAACCATAAGTGAAATGCAAGCGCAATGGGCATATCAACAAGAAGGATACAACAGTTCAAATAATGATTTTAATGCGACTACGAAAGACCAAGTTTTCACGCTTACAGTCGTGAAAACAAAAATGAAGGTAAATGTGCAAATGTCGCAAAAATAAGTGTCGTTTATTTGAAAATTGCGACGAAAAATTGATGTTTGCAAAACATTGGTGTAGGCAGCTTATAAAACAGTAAAAAAAGTGAATTGGCTGCCAACAAAACCTAAAATAGAACCCGGGTCAACACAAGAAACATCCAACATCATGCCCCATATTATTGTTAAATAAACAAGGGGAATAGTTGCAAAGCAGCTAGTCCCTTCCTTACAAATATGTTTTGTTGGTTTCTCTTGATAGAGAAAATATAATTTTTGTCACTGATCCTTAGGATTATGTTTTGTCATGTCAGATTGATAAGAGAACAAAGACTTTGTCAATATTTGGTGGAACAACTCGTACTTCCACATTTAATTCAAAATCAACCACACGTCGTTTGCAATCTTAGACACAAATAGATAGAGTTCAAGCCATAATGTCATTTGCAATCTCCTACATATTGCACACTTAAAAGTGACCAAATATCATTTGTAATCTTCCACAAAGAAGAGAATCCCCATGAAAGTAGATTGATTAGGGCATTGCACAATTAAAACTAAATTTATTAAGCTTAGATGCCTCTCTAATGCTTTTAATCTCCAATTATTTTCAACATCTTTACAATTGAAAAAAAATAAACCTACAAATAATTAAATAATAAAGTGTAAATAATAAAGTATTAATTAAATAATGAAGTATCAATAATCAAGTATTTTGAGCTTGCTCACTTTTGACTTACATGACATGAACAAGTCCATTAAATTAATGTACTTTAAAGACTGCTACAATGTAAGGCATAAGCATGATTAATGGACTTCAATAATTTCCACATGCTTTAATTCTAAATTTCACAACCCACCAAAGAGTACTTATAAAAATACTTGCCAAGGTAAAAGATTTAATAAGCATTTGGAATAGGGAGACAACTTGATTTTCAAAGTTTTTTTAGATTCAAAATTTTTCAAATAGTTTTCAAAGTAAAATATTTAATAAGCATTTGGAATAGGAAGGCAACTTGATTTTCCAGGTTTTTTTAGATTCAAAATTGTTTAATATTGTATTATGTGTAATTAATATATTGATCAAATCATATATCTTTATGATAATGAAACTAGTTATTATTATTATTTTCAATTTAATAAAAAAAATGAAATTTGAAATTGCTTAACATTGTATTATGTGTATTATTAGTATAAATTCTAAATTTAATATATTTTGAGATTTGAAATCCAACATCTTATCATGCATCTTATCATGTATATTATAAGGATAAAATTTTGTGATCATAAAAATATTCATTAATTTTTTAAAATAATTTAATAAAAAAATAGTGTTTTATTGTTATATAGTGCAAAACCTTAAACCTTCTTGTAAATTCAATAGTATAATGGTTAAAGGCTAATAAATCGTCTTTCGTGTTGTAAGAACTTCTTAAAATATTTTTGTTAATATAAAGGCTTTTTTGTTGTAAGAACTTCTTAAAATATTATTTTTGTTAATATAAAGGCTTTTTTGTTGTAAGAACTTCTTAAAATATTATTTTTGTTAATATAAAGGTTAATAAATTGTCTTTCGTGTTGTAAGAACTTTTTAAATTATTTTTGTTAATATTATTAATTAATAAATTTTAAATAAAATAAAATAAGCAATATTAAAAAATTTATTCCATTTTACAATATTGTGTACTTTTATTTTTTATGATTTATTTTTTTATTGCAAGTATCCTAAGTCTTACAAATAGAAGATTCCAAGTGTAGAGGGATATACATATTCATATGTCATGTAATTTTTTTTAAATTATACATTTTTTCTATTTATTTATTTTTAAAAGTTATAAAATATATTTATTTACATATTTTATATGTATATAGTGTTAAATTAATTATATTATTAATTTTTGAAAAATATAAAAAAAATATTTCTTTCTATCTAATAAATCTAACTTTACTATCCCAATAAAAATCTAACTTTACCATCACAATGAAAAATGAGAGTATATCTCATAATTAATCCAAACATGCAATAAAAAAAATCATAAAAAATGTATATGAAGAATTTATTCCAATAAAAACTAGAAAAAAATTGTACATAGTTGAACTTGTCTACAACTAAATAAATTGATCATAATGACTTAAATTATGTATAAAAAAAATACTCATAAACAAATGATTATGATTTTCACTTGAATAAATAGATCATGTTACCTTAAGTTATGCATAAACATGTATAATTTAGTGAATTTATCTTAACAAATCTAATGTAGTTATTGATAGCTAGACTTATAGATCGATCAAAACATCTTTCATGAGTTATATTGCTTCTATAATTGAACTAGTTAGGTGTCATTGTTGCTTCATAAACTATAGTGCTTCGGTTATTGAACTAGTTAGGTGCCATTTCACTTCTTCCTTTACCACCGAGAATACACATGAAGACTTATTTCAATTCACTCAATTATGTGCAAAGATTTGCAACCTTCTTCAAGTCATTGGATAAACCTTTGAATATTCTCATGTAAGCAAACTTTTTTATTAGTTAATTTGTCACATTGATTTCTATAAGAAAATTTTCTCATTATATTATAATACAATATAAATATCAAAATTACATTTTATGAGCTTTACAAATATATAGTTCGTTGTTTCCTCCACATCTAATTGATCAAAAGACTACAGTTACGAAAGATATTTTCTATATCTGTCTCCACATCAGTTCCAACTGACAATCTGAAAGTCTTTCACTACATGCAATATATATATATATATATAAGAAATCAAGTGTTATGATTCTCATGTCGAATATAGAGAGATATGTTGTGGAGGTCCCTCTTGTCCATCTGTCCATAGCGAATATGTCAAAACCCCTACCTGTCTTGTTAGAGAAAATTTGGACAGTGTATCAACCTCCTCATTTGATTCTCTGTAAACATGTGTGAAGTTGATATGAGAAAAGACCTTGATGAGATCAGTAATCCTGTCTTTCCAGCATTCGAGTGCAATGACTTGTAACTTGCATTTGTTTTTTAACCAATATATAATAATATCAGAGTCCCCCAGCACTTGGAGATCCAATATATTAAGTTTGGAAGCCAGCAGAAGGGTAGCACAAGCGCCAGGGAGTTCATCTTTGGTATTAGAACCCTCTCCACAGTTAAAAGTCCAAGTAATTTTGGTGTGATCTAGTAGTTTGATTTGACCGCCAGCTCCACAAAGAAGATAAACAATTTGAGAAGCGCCATCAAACCATGCAATATTCCATCCCTGATGTAAGGTAGTTTGAATGAACTGAGAATAATATTCCTAGCCCTAGGAGTCTCCAGACCACCCAAAGTCCTGAAGAAAACATAGTTAATAGAGGCAGGTGTCTACTCAAAGATAGCCTTGTTGCGAACCAACCATATGTACTAGCAGACCAAGGCCAGGAGCTGAGGTAAAGAAGATTCCTCATTTGACCATTTTTCTAGACAAGTGTGAAATGAGGAGCCCGACCAAGTGGTCTAGAGCTTAAGGGCGAGAGTGAGTCTATGCCAAACTAGTTTAGTAAAAATGCAGTCTAAAAACAGATGGGTAATGGATTCAAAGCTCAAGCGACAAAGAAAACACATGTTAGGTACCTCCCAACCCCAACGAAGAAGATTGTCCCGGTTCAATATCTTATCATCTGCAGCAAGTCAAATAAAAAGTTTGATTTTCAAAGGAAGAGACCAGCGCCAGAAATTTTTCCTCCATCTTGTACACCTCTAAATCCAAAAGGTAGAAGCTAAGGCATTGTAAATATTTTTCATAGTGATGTTGTTGGATCGATCACCTCCAATCCAGTGCAATGAATCCTCCTGTACTCCAAGATGTATCCCCGCTCCAATAAGAGCAGAACAATAACATTGCCATTCCAGAGCCAAGTCGCCCGATAGCCCCAAGTCTGAACTATTTATCCATCTAATGAAATAAGTCTCGTGATCTGTAGTAACCTTGGCTTGGAAAAGATAGAAAACTTGTTTTTCCTATAATTTAATCAAGAGCCCTGGAGAGAGAAAATAAGAGGGCCCTAGTCCTAGAATAGCATCCCGACCAATATGAATAGCATGGTCCGATCCTAGTTTCCAACAAATCTAGTGTTGTATGATGTGAATGTTTTTCAGTAGTGGTCTCCAAATCGGGGAAACAATAACTGGACAAGTAATAGTATGTCTGAGACAACTCGAGAAGGATAGAAGTGTGATATATTTTCCAATAATAACACGGTGCCATATCCAATCTTGTGACAACACCCCCCATAGATATTTGGACGTCAACGCTTGTTTGAACAAGAAAATGTTTCAGAGTCCCCAACCACCCACCGATTTGGGTTTTGAAATGGAATCCTAACGATAGAGATGTAGGTGCTTATTAGTACTACCACTCATCCAAAGAAAGTAAAAAATTAGTTGTCGGATCCTTTTTAAAATAGTATCAGGGATGGTAGCCAGCGCCATCCAATAAACAACTTGACTTTCCAAAACTGATTTAATAAGAACGAATCTCCCCCCCCCCCAATGATAGTCATTTATTGCACCAATGTGAGATTATTTTCTCAAATTTTATGAGAACCCAGTGCCAATCAGTCACTTTGTAACAGTCAGTTTTAAGAAAATATCCAAGATATCTCAGTCCCATCAAGATCTCAAGAAATTCGAACGGGAATATGTTCTTGTATAAATAAATATCTACCTTTGTAAGCCATGAATGATGAAAGGTGGACTTTGTCGCATTGATATGAAGCCCCAATGCATGACAGAAGAATTTTAGAATGGTATCAATCTCCAACCATTCATGTGGATCATCTCTGGTCGCGATAAGAATATCATCCACGAAGAATATAGGCAAAATCTTTACCAATCTTGAAACCTTAATGCCATTAATTTCCTTGCAAGATGACTTGAATTGAGTAGGATGCTCAGTCCTTCCATTGCCAAGATAAATAATAGGGGGGAAAGTGGACAACCCTGTCGCAGACCTCTCTCAATTTGGAAGAAAGGAGTGGCTTCCCCATTCACCAGAACATCAATAGTCGCACTAGAGACACAACCCATGATTCGTCTCGTGAAATGTTGTCCAAAACAATATTGCAATAGTATCAATCATAGGAAGTCCCAATTAATACAATCAAAAGATTTTTAAGATCTAATTTTAAAATCAGAGCCTGAGATTTTCTTGTTTTATGTTGTGTAAGACTTCTTGAGTCATTCCAATCGCATCCAATATCTGGCGTCCTTTAATGAAGCCCAACTATTCACCTGAGATAAGGTGAGACAAGTAAGGTTTAATCATATCGGCCACAATTTTGGTAATTACCTTGTAGCAGAGATTGCACAGAGCAATAGGCCTATAGTCACTAAAGGATGATGAATGGTTGAATTTGGGAATAAGAGTCAGGAAAGTAGAGTTTATATAGCCCGATTGACCACCCCTCTGATTCTGGTATTTTCTACCATTTCCCAAAGATCATCACTAACCAGATCAAAGAAGTGTAGGTAAAATTCAACGGTCCAGCCATCGAGACCGAGACTTTTATCCCTTTTGAAAGTGTTAATAAACTTCCAAATATCCTCTTTTTATATAGGTAGCATTAAGAAGATCAACCTCTCATTCACAGATGAGCTTAGGAAAGAGACCGACAATGGAAGCTTGGTTCGTGAAGTTTGTAAGACCCTAATCACTATATGTTTTTTTGAAAAAATGAAAGGTCAATGGAATTATCTTTTCTTGTCCAGTGATAATGTCTGTCGTGTCCATATTTATCTCCCAAATATGTTTATGATTCCTCCTATAACTGGTAATTTGATGGAAGTACTATGTATTTCGATCTCCACATTTGATCCAAATAGCTCTACTATTATGGCGCCAATGAGCTTCCTCGACCAGCAAGAGTCTGTTTCGCTCCTCCTCAAGATTCTTTATATGAGGGTCCATATTATAAGTTCTAATTCCCACGGAATGATCCTAGTCAATGACTAAATATTATCTTCCAACTATGAGAGTTGTTGTGTATTCTTGATACTCTAAAGTCTGGCCCATCTTTTAACTTTCAATTTTAAGTCTTTCAACTTCCATGCAAGATGTCTCTACACATCAACTTCTTGTAGATAGGACTGATCAGTCCAAACCTCATAAACCAATCGCTCAAAATTAGGGTTCTGCAACCATAACGGGTTGAACTTAAAAGGATAGGTAGATCGATGTGAGAATGAATCCAGTTGTAGTAAGATGTGAGCATGGTCTGAGATGAACAGATACTCAACCCAGGATCTGTATCTATCTGATTGTTGAAGAAGGTTCTCAGATATGAAAAAACGGTCTAGTCGCTTTGAGATGATATTTGAACTAGTCCCGCCATTCCTCCAAGTGGGAACCACTGCAGCTGGTAATAAATCCACCAATTTGTTATGTTGGAAGATATATTTAAATTGTAAATTTGATGTATCAGGTAAAGATGAGTCCCCCTAGATCTCATTTGATGATAATGTAAAATTAAAATCCCCCGCGACAATAAGATTAGGCTTAGCCAAAAGGCCTGAAGACAAAACTTTTGTCGAGAAGGAAAGCCTATCAGTACAAGGACCATGAACATTGAGTAGGTTGGCCTGTCGCTTGTTAGCACAACAAGTACCTATCACCAAAATGCCGCCAAAACATAAGAAAGGTTCCAGCTCAAATAAAACAGGATCCCAAGAAACAAGTAACCCCCTGATCTGTCCACGGAGTTAACAGCACTAACAAACCACTGCGACTTTATGCTACTGAAGAATGCCCGAGCTCGATGTTCGTCCACTAAATTTTCTTGAAGAAAGATAATGCTAGGATGGGTGTTGTCAATAAGTCTTCGAAGAGAATCATTTTTAAGGGAACCTCCGACCCCTTTAATATTGAGGGAAAGAAGTATCATGGAAGAGACCTGGCTAGAGCTTTAATGCCTCTAAGCGCCCCAAGGTTAGAAGTATCAGAGGAATTAATGGTCGGAAGAGTAACAGAAGGACAAGCTTTTCTTTGAGCATTGCGGTTTTTAATAGGAGAATTTTCAAGTCCTAATCCCCGAGACCAAGAGAAGTATTTCCCAACAGATTCAAAAGAGTTATCACCATGTGAAGAGGAAGGTAGATATCCACAGAAGTGACCTACCTTGATAAGTTGGAATTGGTACATATCCACAGAAGTAGGTGTCAAATACGTTAGAGGGTTCCCAAGGGTAGAGTGTCCAAAAGCCGGAGAGTTTGGGACCAGCGGATCAGTCCCGACAAGCCCAAGGTCTACCAAAGGAAGAAGAACAAAAGAATTGTGATCAGGGACAGTTAAATGGAAAGGACTAGATGGTAAGTCAACCCCACCAGAATCTAGGGGAATCGAGTGAGCCCTCTCGTCTCTTGTAGGTGATGGGAGATGAGGAGAAGGAATAGTCTGAGGGGACTCTTGTTGCACAATGGGTAAAGGGGGGCTAGGAGAGTCTGTGGAGAAATAGAGATGATCAGAATGGGCCCCATCCTGAGGATAACAGTAGAATCCATCAAATGCCTTTCCCAAGAGGTAAGAGTAAAATAAAAAGTAGGACAAAGTTGCTTTAGCTTACCAGTGAGGGAATCCGGAGGTGTAGGTTGTCGGTCATATGTATCCAAAAAATCTTCAGTCTCCAAATTGTATGATTCTACTCCTGGTGAGTATTCCCTCGCAATTTTGCAGAGGAAGGACCCTTTATATTCTTCCTCTTATGGTTCACCTGTACAGTCTCGCCATAGATGTACAGTCCTGCGGCAGCAAGAGCATCGAAAGGGGATACCAAGGTAGTCAAGTCGTTGAGTCACCATGCGACCTCACCAATAAATTTCCAAAGTCTCTGGTAGCCCAACATGGACATCCACCTCAACCAGTATCCTATCCATTTTTCTATTGGAACTTTTTAAAAGATTGTTATCCAAACAGATGAAATGCCCAAGTTCATTACCAATGGTCGTGAGATCCTTATCAGTCCAATACTATTGAGGTAGGCCAAGAAGTAGAACCCACAGGTGACACAATCTGAAATGCTTCGTAGCAGGATCAAAGGTAATCTTCCACCTTTTTAGCATAAGAATGCAGCCACTAATAGTCCAAAGAGTATCAAGGATACACTAAGAATCCTCGGGCGAGTTGAAGATAAGAACGAACCAGCCAAAAGAAAGTGATATGTGCTCCAGAACATACCCTAGTAGAGGCAACCTTGTATCTAAAATCCAGTTCGAGAGTGAACACTTACACAAAGAGCTATAGGAAATCCTACCAACTAGGTCGCAGAGAGATAAACAGACGCTCTCCTCCAAGCCAACGTCAGAACCCATGATAAGGTGACGCTTGGTCTTATTAGGTTTACACAGTCTTTTGTTGCCTGGTAGTTTAGGTATCCACTTCTGAACCTTAGTAACATGCTCACGAGAACCCACCCGCTGATGTAAACCAAGGCGCCCGAAAGTAGAGACCAGTCCTAGAAGTGGAGCGGTCAATGGCAAGGAATCAAAGGCAGAAGGCTCAGAGGTAACAATGGTTGAGGATACCAAGTGTTCTGTCGCATTCGGAAGGGAAGAAGCAGTAGTGTGTGCATCCATCGAGGTGAAGAGTTTGACACTCTTCCAGAGGGTCTCGTCAGTTGTACTCATTAGTGCGTTGACCTCAACCTCCATTGGAATGTGTTGGAAGGTCCGTCCAATAGTTTCCACCTCGCACAGTCAGGACAAAGAGCAAGCTCTGAAGAGACCTCCACTGATATATTATTAATGTAACAAGAAATATGTCATAACTGCAACTTAGGTGTAAGTCCACAAGGATAGAACAACCTCCGAGGAATAAATAAATAGTACAGGAGAGTGCAGAGTAGTTTAAGGGGGGTAGTTAAGGCTTGTCGTCGGATGATGGAAGTGACGACGACTCCAAACCCCAAGCAATGAAGGATAGCTAGTCGACAAGATAAAAGTTAGTGAAGGTATGATACAATAGGAACCGTTATATAAGGATCCAATGACCAGAAGGAAGTCAAAAAATAGCGCTAAGCGTGAAGGGGTCGATAGTTTTGTCATTTATGCAGCCATTTAAGCTGCCTCGATCTCTCTGCAACTTCACCATTAAAGTCGCCTCCTCTTTACCTATCACCACAAGCTAATACTTGCTAATGGGAAACTTTGGCATTGATTTATCCATGCAATGTGATCAATGTTTGAATTATATATGATAGGAAGTAGGGCTTGAAGTAAGGCTAAAATCTCACAGCAAATTTGATTTTAGAGCCTACAAGTACTTAAATTTATATATGTGCACATAATTGTCTTGAGATATGCAATATTCATGGGAATCTATTTATTGGTGGATATATATTTTTGACCCACAATTATTCTAAGTGCACATCAAAGAAAACACCTTTGAATAGAAATACCTATTTTTTTATAGAAAAAACTACAAAAACATGTCTATCTATTTCTAGGCTTACTTGGAGTAGTTGTGTGTATATGCATGCCCCTGCTCTAAGATGAATGATTGCAATTTTGGGGGTTTTGTTGCATTGAAATGGTGATAATGGGTTGGCTCAGTTGTTTAGGAAGTAATGATGCATTTATAATGGGTTATCCTTTCCAACTCTTATAGGATGGCATAGAGATTCATTTTGTAACCAATCATTTAGGTAAGCACAAAGAGTGATTATATACCAAGAGGATCCAACTATATAATGTTTATGTGAGTTTATTTTTTTATTATGTAGAAAATAATCTCCAACCAAGCTTCTCTGTTCAACTAAATTATCAATGTAGAACAACTCTTTCCCATCAAATAAAGATGGTATTCCAT
This sequence comes from Picea engelmannii, assembly GCA_009831015.1. Lineage (NCBI taxonomy): Eukaryota > Viridiplantae > Streptophyta > Pinopsida > Pinales > Pinaceae > Picea > Picea engelmannii. The sequence continues at coordinate 92,204 of ML823279.1, read as the reverse complement.
TCTTTCAACCCTCCATTACTTATTCCAACACAAAGTGAACGCCATTTTATAGGATGTCAGAATTTATGTCTTAGTTGTCTAGTATGAGATTAAGGGCCACTGTGCACACATTTTAGTTTTGGTTTTAATTTTTTCAAGGAAGTTACAGGTAGCTCTCCTTTGGTAGGAGGGAGGATGATAATATGATACATATGAAACCAAGGCACAATGTTGCCACCTACAAATGGATTATGGTGAAGAGCAATAAGCCCCACACCGACAACCACGTCTAGTCTTTCAACAACCTACTTCTTCCCCCAAATCCGGGTTTTGAATCCCACACATGGTTTTTACATGGTATTTAAACTCTTCTTGCTTGTAGTCATCCTAACCCTGACCACAAAAAGGTACAAGAAGATCCACAATGAGAAATCCCAAGATGGCTCTCAGCCACAAAGGTACAACCAATGTCTTATGTAGAAGACCCCTCAATGGAGAGTCAGACCCTTAGGGTCTAAGATGCTCTATAATTCTTGCGGTGATAGGTTCAAATTCGGCGAGATATTTGAAGGATGACAATTTCTATTACCAGGAAATGTAGGCGATATATAACTATTTCCTCGCAGGAAAGTGCAATTACTTCGCTATATGTTCTATGAAATGTCTTTTTTAGTTGGAATCCAGCTATATAAATTTACACGAATCACTATTTTTTGTTGTTCAAAATCCATTTCTGAATGCAGAAATGGATTCAGCATGCTGAAAAACTCCCAGACAGTCAGATTATACAGAAATAATCACTCAAATCCAGGAATCAAACAATTTCTCGTTGGATTTCGGGCAAATATCCCCGGAAAAAATCATCATTTAGTAGAACCTTTAGCCTACGACATTTCTATGGGCAACTGTGAGAATGTCATTGAGTGAGAGAGGATTGCGAGAGAAAAAGTACACCTTTGTAGGTCACACTAGCTCATTATTCTAGTATGTATTGTTTTCCCCTATCACTTTATTAAAGGAGTGGGCTAACTCGGGAGCAATCTTCCTTCCTGAGTTACCTTTTCGACAGGTTTTCGGCGGCTCGTTTTTAAATTTTCGGCCAATCCAGAACTCTGATCGATTTTCTGAGCATTTGGGTTGGTTTAAAATGAGGCAAAACCCTTGGAATAATGTTTTGAAATGCATGGAACTTTGATCCATGCTAAACTCATACTACCCCTGAAAATTTGGCCAGATTCAGGCCCAAAAATTGCCTGAAAAACTGATCTGTTTGTTCTCAAGTTAGCCTACTCCCTTATTAAATCTGAGTATGTTATTCTTGTCCATCAATGCTCTCTGAGTAAGCACACTTTCCATTCACATATTAGATTTATAACTATAACATTGTACTTCTACTTATTTTTGGACACTTTCTTCCATATTCACATGTGTAACACCTTGCAAATTGATTGAAAATGAAGCACAAAACCATTAACAATAGTAAATGTTGAATTTTCAAGTGTTGCTTTACTGGTCAAAAGTTTATATATCTGAATTTAAAATCGAAGTGATGTTATATTTGGCGTTTAAATTTTATTATTGTATGTCAAATAAATTAATCATTCTCATAAAATGTTTATATTGCATTATTAACATATATAAAACACACACATGTGCACATACCCATTTAATCCAATTATAAAAACATTAAAAAAATCAAATTCTCATCGTATCATTCTCACACTATAATCCTCGTAAAAAAATAGTATATGAATAAAGCAAACAATAGTTCCTCTTAGAAATGAGAAGTAATGAAAACTACCACCTCCACGCACCTCCAAACTATTGATTATTAGAATTTCCTCTGTCTCAACCCTTTTCTTCAGTTTTAACTTACAATATAAATTCCTACTAAATAAGTTTTGTTTTCTTTCATGTGGTTTTGCTCTTATCCATAAAACTTTATTGCTCTTTTCAAACAAGGTTGGTTGTATAAAGATGAAAAAACTCATTGTTGTTTGGCTCTAATTCTAATTGTAATGTCTTTCACTGCCTTTTGTTGGCACAGGGGCAGAGCCAGGGTTCAATGCTTAACAACGCACCAACAAAGCCCCAACTACCCGCCCTTTCGGCAACACCTGCGAAGTAGGCAAAGTCTCACCCGAGGTAGAAGCAGGGGGGCTTACAAGACACAAGTGTCTGTAACCAGGCTGGGACACAGATCTGTGATAATAACACTTCACGGGATTTTTTGTTAACACTTAAGAGGTGACATGCATAACATTATTAATCTGATTAACATCGCAGAGCGTAATCAAATATAGACATAGCGCAGTAATAACAAGTGATTATATATATCCTGAGCACTTAGCACTGTGAGATGGATCTAACGTTCATTTACTCTTTTACCCTAAGTAAAGTACTTAATCAACACAATATACATTCATTGCATAATAGAATCAAAGCACTAAGCACATCCATAACAGCAATAACACCGCACAAAGAAAACCATGAGACACCGGATATACATGGTTCACCCTAGTGTGGGGATACATCCACCAACTGCTTCGCCTCTTTATTATTCGTCAAGATCTTACATTTATTCACTCTTGTGCACTAAGCCGTAGAGTTGAACTTCGCACAAGATGGGAGACCTGCACACTAATCACTAGATCCTCCTTATTTCCTTCCAAAACTAGGTTAATTGCACAGAGCCAAATCTCTACCATGGTACTTAGCACCTGTTACAAATCACAGTCGAGCACAAAGCCTCGACCACATACATTCCTTCGCACAAAGCACTTCTGTTTCACACAGACTACATTTAATTCGCTACTTCTACAATACATTCCCCTTTATTTATACTTTACAAACCCTTACAATAAGGCCTAAACATGGGGAAAACCCATGGGCCGACATCCCAAAAATCATTACAAAACCCTAGAGGACCCCTTACTAGGTCCACATAGCCCGAAAAATAAGTGAGATCCACGATCTTAGCTCCGCCTGGGCACTCCTTCTTCGACCAACGTGTCTAAGTCCAAAAGTGGGCCAAAACTGACCAAAGTTTCCTCAAAACTTGGTCGAGGGCCAACATGCCACCAACACTCACCTGTGACTCGTCCCGAGTCACTCTGGTCTAGACAATGCTACTTCGAAAGCCTCGAGCTGCTTCGACTTGTTGTCTCGCCTGAACCACCTACTCAGCGAGCTCCTTGACTGTCTGCTCTGTAACAGGCCCTTCCATCAATCTCTTCGAACACCTTGCAAGTTGCACCTGCAATGAAAATTCTTGTTGTTGTGCCTCCTATAACTGAGCCTCTAATTTCTTTAACTCTGGATCATCGGTGAGGCATTCATATGTATCGGCGCTTATGTCACTCAATTGTTTACATGCCAAGGCGAGGACTTTGATACTTGCTACTGTGTTCTTGGCGAACTCCTCTCTCTGGTCACGCACCTCCTGCGAGGTGATCGGTACTGTTTGGGCCTCCAGTTCAGTTATCCTAGCCTTAAGCTATTGGAGGGTCTCTACGAGCTTTGCTACTTGAATTTCAATAGGCTCTTGTTCCTCATGTACCAAGCCTGGCACAAAGTGACATGCTTTACTTACTGCCTCTTTGACCATAGCATGCTCTACGAGCAACTGCTCTTTTTCCTTTTGTAGCTGGGATTCGCCGGCTCTCTTTTCTTCTTGAAGCTTTGCCTAAAACTCTGCTTTATCGCTTTCATATGCAGCTAGATTGTCCTGCGCTGCTCGTAGTTGTACTAAGACTTCATCTTTCTCCTTTTTCAAGGCTTTTGTATCCTTCTCCTTCTCTTCCTGAGCTCTCTGGAATCAGGCTTCTATTGCATCTGCAAGCCTTCTTAGTTGGTTTGGTTCATCCCCTAAGTCTGTAGTCTGTGATGAGGAAGGTGCAGATGGCACAGTAGGCATTGCGTGGACCAAGTGAATAGCCTACTGCACTTCCTTCAATTCTCTCTCAATCCTTGCATATAACTCCTCATGTTTCTCTCTGTATCTCTGTAGTATGTCTTCAGAGGCATCCTCCATAGTTCCGCGGACCGGACTAATATCATCCTCAGTGAGGGCGGCTTCCAACTATGGCTTATTGGCACGCATTTTCTTTCTTGCTGAAGGTTTCTTCGGAGAAACCTTCCTCTTTTGTGGTGTCATTGTCCCAATAGGGGGATCTTCAAGTGGTGTATCTTCGCCTCCTCCTTGCTCTTCTTCTCCTTTATTTCTTCCTCCTTGTCCTTCTGCTTTGCCTTCTCCTCCTCTTGGCGAGCCAGACCCATTATCTCCTGAAGTTTTCTCTTCGTCACTCTCTATGTCCTAGACTTCATCCTTTTTTTTCTGCTTCTTCATCCCACTGGATTGTACAACATGTTCGAATCATGTAACTATCGAGCTTCCTATAGTGTCGGTGTCAGATAGCTCTGCATCGACGACAGGTACTAGAAATTATTTTGGCCATTCCTTTGTAATCTGCTCCATATCTTCATCTGTCGGCTTGTAGTATGACTGCAATTCTTCGTGGTGCTCATCTCTTCACGTGGTGATGTAAATGAAGTGGGGATCAGCGCGGAACTTCGCTATGGGCTGGTACTGATGCAGGGTACGCGGTGTCATACACGAGAATGATTCAATGTCAACCTTCAACTGTTGATAGTTTATGTGAAACACGACATTAGACTGCCACTACTTCGTCATGTCATTGGTGTACCACAGGGTGGAAAATTGAGTGGCCAGGGGCTCTGTAGTTCAATATTTGGGAAAGCATCTCCTTCAGGCATCTGCCAAGCCACAAATGCAATCAAGATGATCAACCAGCTGTAGTGGAACTCATATCCTAAGTCCTGGGCTTCACGCAAATCCTTTTCTAGCTCGTTGATGAGGTAGTTCATCTAGTTCATCTGCATGCCCTCCACACACTTTCCTGCGAGGTCCACCACAAATCTGGTGACCTGTGTGGGGCAGTTATTCCTCACTAGCTTGCCAGCTAAGAGTTGACAAGCAAGGTGCACTGCGCCATCCTGTATGGAGGCTACCTTGTAACCTCGCTTCCCTTTTTCTACCTCTCCATATGCTTCTTTGATGCATTGTGCTAATGAATGGTCTGAGGTCTTTCCTGAACCATTTTTTGGCACAGGGGCAGACTCATGGTTCAATGCTTAACATAGCACAAACAAAACCCCGACTACCGACTGTTTGCACTCAATTCGTCACTAGGTGAGCAAATAAAGAGTGCTTACATGCCCAGTTGGGTCTTGCTAGGCATGACAGCTGTAGAGGAAAGGGTTAGAGAAAACAAAACAAAACAATAAACAAGAATTAAATTAAAACAAAC
>ML823279.1:61531-79240 GCA_009831015.1 Picea engelmannii | reverse complement strand
TAGTTGCATATTAGTTAGCCCTCCCAAAAAGTAACAATCCCCAAAAATGGAGCTTACCTTCTTACCAACTATTTTGTCATTTTGACACTTAACCTCATACTCTTTCTGGTGGAAAGAGTATCTTCAGTTGGCTCAGTAGACTTATTCTTCTTAGCACTCATGGGTTTCTTCAGTGTAGTTGTGCTCTCCTTAGTTGTTGGTTTGTCATCCTCAATGGCAGCTTCAACTAACACATGTAAATTTCTTTGTGCTACCTCATCTCAAAAGTGCTTTAGCTATGCTTTTAACTTCATGTTTTGGGATTGAAAACCTCTATTCTGTCTGTAAATATTCTTTAGTTGTTTATGAAGGGGCAAAGCCTTTCTCGCTGCAAACCTTGCCAAGTCAAGAGTATGAGTGTATCCAGCCATGAGCTCTTCCATTTGGGCCAAGTGGACCTTTTCTTTTGTTTTAAGATGAGATATTTCCTTTCTTGCATCTCTAAGCTGCTTGAAAAGTCTTTTGTAGGTCTGACTGTCAGGAGGGGTAGTGGCATGCTCAGTCTCAATCGGCTTTTCCTCAATATCCTTTTCCTCCTGCATAGAGGTTTCATCTTTTCTCTCCAAAGGTCTTTTAACACCTTTACCCTTACCTTTCTGTGCAGGGGTTTCTTGCTTCTCTTTCATAGGCATTTCAATGTTTTTTCCCTTCTTCTTTAGAACAGGAGTTCCTGACAAAGGATGTTCTTGGACAACCTCCTTAAGAATCGATGTCCTTGTGAAAGGTCTTCTACTTTTGATTTCAACTGTTGGAGGAGAAGAGGGAAAAAGAAGCGTCTTCCCTTTCTTGGATGTAACTTTGGTAGAAGAAGGTGTCTCTTCTAACCTTGGTGGAGGTGGTGGTGAGGAATCTCGATGTGGAGAAGGACAGACTTCCTCCTCAGCTTCCTTGACCTGCTTGCTAATCTCTAAAATAGGGACTCCGCCCTTCCTCTTCTTGCTAACCACTTCTTTAGTACTGATGGGTGATGAAGGACCTACAATCTATGATTGGGAAATAAGTGTTTTATCTAGCTTGAAATGAGAAGTAACCACAAAGTGCTCCCAAGAAATTTCCTTCTTTCCCAACTTTTCAGAGACTAGCATCATGATCAGTCCAGAATGGAAAAGACTAGAATCCACATCCTTAGATTTGACTTGCACCCTATCTGACATTTTACCTATACTTCTCATCAGGTAATCAGGGATGTTCATCTGAACCTTACCAGTAAAATGTAACAACAGCCTTATGTGGTAAAGATACAAGGTGTTAAATCTCCCTTCACAAGTAAAATATCTCTGTATGATTTTCAATAACCTGTCAAACTGTTCCACCAGTTGACTTCTTGGCATACTCTTAGACAACTCATTGGCTTGATATTCAGGTTTAAAGAGATCTATAGCATAGGGTGAACTCAAATCCATGGCCTTGAACCACTTTTCTCCTGTAATGGGGATCCCTATCGCAGCTGAGATAGAAGCTTCAGTTACCTCTGATTCTAAACCCCCAAACTTAGTTTTCCTTCCATCAAAATGCAATGCAAACTCTTTTGCTACTTCTGGGTGGCCTTTCTACATGTTCTGACAGAAAGAGAGGTACCCTACTCTCTAAAAGGCCTCTCTTGCCAGGGGCTGAGTATCAAAAAGACACATGTCTACCAGTTCCGTCCTAACTATCTTTCCTCCTTTGTGAGCCTTCTTTGATTGCGGGGTCTCCATGGCTTAGAATGAGGGCTCTTGAAAGGATTAACGGAAGATAATGATCAAGAAGGCTTTGAATAGAGTTTCAAATATACAAGGTTGGCCCTTTGCAACAGAGTAAAAGTTTGATTTTGAGATGAAAGGAGGTAGGGGAAGCAACGAGAGGTTAGGCAGTGCCTCAAGGTAGCGCAACGCATATGCGGAGTATAGGCTATCTACCAGCTTGCGGTCTGAATGGCTGAGGTAGGCAAAATAAACGGACTTAGATGCAGGAAATGAAGATACATGTATGGAAAAGAAAGAGGACCAAGCTATCATGCAAAGATGAGCTTCCTACGACTGTGCAAACTTGGCCAACCAAAACCCGAGCGCAAATTTCTTGAGAGAATTAATAAGCAGCAAGGGGACAACACGGGATACCTATGTAGCAGACACCTGTTGGAATCTTCAACGAAATCGCAGGGTGAGATTGCAAAAACTTGGGCCCTTGAACCCACTTCAGTCTCGAGCTTTGTTGCCTTGGTGTCACCTGATCAGAGCTTGTGAATTCGCACAGCACACAACTGTTGAGCCTTTCAAAAACTTAAACCATTACAAGGCTCGTAAATGCAAAATATGGTAAGCATCTTTAAATAACTGTTGGCGCTGAAAATAAGGGACATGACATCAGTCATGGAAATCATGACTTGAGATGGAAAAAGACAAACGTGACAGGTGCTACGGAGCTGCCTAATGAGTAGGCAACGTTTCCAATTCAGAATATGATTAGATAAGTAGGTGAGGACGACGAGGCATCCTTATGAAGTCATGAGTGAGGAGAGAGATGGGTCACATCAACCTGATCATGGGAGGTATCGACTAGGAACAAGTCATAAAAGGGACCAAAAGGAATAAACCATGAGCTAAAATGGTCTAAGGATCAAAAAATCAAATTGAGGATCAAAACATGAGCTATGACTCAAAAGCTTAGTCATCCAAAGGGTCCTAACAACATTTATTTTAAAGGGATGAAACTTTTTCAAAAGATTTAAAATCTAAGGCCTTTTAAAAAAAAAAAAGATAAAATCAAACAAAAAGACCCAAGGCAATTTAGTGTGATAACATTGGCTCCACAGGGGATGGCATGCCCCCTGTGGGCTACCAAGAATGAGTAGATTCAGTGCCTTATCTTAGGGATATGGGGTCAGTTATTGGAACACAAAAATAAAAAGAAAATGATAATTACAATGACATGAAGAGCCACTCCAAGCTCAAGCAAAGTACTTTTTCAGGAAATGCCGGTATACAGGGCCACCAAAAACCTCTTCATTCTCCATATTCTACAACTTGAAAGTGTTATTAGGGAATACCTCAGAGATTTTGAAAGGACCGATCCATAAAGCTTCAAATTTACCATACTTGCCTTTATCTTGCCTCGGTGCATCCCATTTGAGCACCATATCACCCAATTGAAAATCCTCTTTTTTCACCTTCTTGTCGAATGCCTGCTTGATCTTCAGTTGATGATCATATGATTTATCTACCAGTTGTTCCTAGGTCTGCTGCACTTCAACCAGCTGTTGAATCCTCCTAATCATATCATCCAGCTCCCCTTGATAATCTTGGAAGAATTTTGCCACAGGCAAGGCAAGTTGAGAAGGGAAAATGGCCTCAACTCCATACACCAGCTGGAAAGGAGAAAGACCCAAGGCCCTCTTTGGTGTCACTCTGTCAGCCCACAAAGCAAACTTGAGTTTTGAATCCCATGCCTTTTTTTTGTCCTCCAACAGCTTTTTAACAATCTTTATAAGGATTTTGTTTGAGAATTCTACAAGCCCATTTCCCTGTGGGTAATAAGGGGTTGAATGAATCAATGTGATCCCATATTGTTCACAGAACTGAATCAATGGCTCAGCCTTGAAAGATGCAGCATTTCCAGTGACAATTCTGTTCGGACGGCCAAACCTCACCATAATTTCTTCAAGGAACCAATGATCACTTTGTGGGAAGCATTCCTGGTGGGGATAGCCTCTATCCACTTAGTGAAGTAATCTTTAGTAGTCAAGATCCATCTATGTTGGCCACTGGAAGCGGGATGAATTTCCCCAATAAAATCTAAGCCCCATTGTTGAAAAGGTCATGAAACTGCTACAGGCTTTAATGGAAAAGACTTAAGTTGTTGCTTTCCAGAAAATTTCTAACATTTAACACATGCTCTGATCTTAGCACAAACATCTATGAATAGACTAGGCCAAAAATACCCAGCCCTGAGAATCTTGTAGGAAATATTCCTCCAAAAATGATGCCCCCCACACCAACTGTCGTGAAAATCAGACATAATCCTTTGGGCTTCCTGAGGGTCTAGGAATCTCAACAACACTCCTAATGGATCCTTCCAATACAAAATTTGATCGACCAAGCAGTACTTTACTGATTTGAGTTTTAATGCTCTCACCTTGTTCCTTTCCATACCACTTGGAGGCTGTAAATTCTGCAAGAAAAATATAATGTCCTTGTACCCTCTGCAATCTGCCAATGCAAGGATGACTTGAGTACCTTTGTTGTTTAATTCACTCTGCTTCTTTTCTGAACACGAGCCAATGAAATTTACTCCCAACGCTGAGCAATTTGATTCAGCCAACAACTTGGCTAAACCCTATCCTTTGACCAATTTGGTAGGCATGATTTCTAAATCAAATTCAAGGATCTTAGCAATCAATATCAGGCTTAATCAGAATTTATTTTACCGCAGCTGATGGAACATAAGCGATAACTCTTGAATGCAGCACATAAACTCTGAAGGACTTAATAGCTTTAACCAGTGCATATGCTTGCTTATCCATAATGTCATATTTTAATTCTGCATCTCTCAAATCCCGGCTAAAAAAGGCAATGGGCTGCTCTAAGCCTTCAGAGTTCTTCTGCAACAGAACTGTTGCTATTGTATCAAAAGAGGCAAAAGAAAAAATAAGAAAGTCATTGGAGTAGTCTGGGTTGACTAAGACCGAGGCTTCCTTCAAAGATTTCTTTATTTGATCAAAAGAACTATGTGCCTCAATAGTCCAATTGATTTCATTATCTTTCCTCAACATGGTTGTGATATACTTAAGCAACTCAGCAAAATTTGACACAAACCTTCTCAAGAAATTAACCTTTCCCAGAAAATATTGAACCTCCTTTTTAGATCTAGGCAGTGATAAGGTTAGTATGGCTTCAACCCTGTGGGAATCAATCCTCACACCTTCAGCTGACATCATATGCCCCAATAATTTTCCTTCTTTCAAGGCAAACAATGACTTTTTCGGATTCAAAGACAGGCCAAATTTTCTGCATTTTAAGAAAACTTTTCTTAAGTGATCACAATGTTGTTCATCAGATTGAGAGAACACAGTTATATCATCTAAGTAGATAACAAAAAACTTGTTCTTCTCTCCAAAGAAAGCTATGTCCATAGCTCGTTGAAAGGTCACCCCCGCATTCATCAAACCAAAGGGCATCTTGGCGTACATGAATGTACCCCAAGGAGTGGTAAAAGTTGTCTTCTCTCTATCCTCTGGAAAAACAGAAATCTGGTTGTAGCCAGAAAAACCATCAACCATAGACATCTGGGTTGCACCTGTCACCCTCCGTAATATATGCTCCATCTTGGGAAAAGGGTAATTATCTTTTTTAGAGCTTCTGTTTAGATTCTGGAAATCGACACAAAGTCTGATTTCTCCATTATTTTTCCTCACGGGAACCAAATTAGCCACCCATTCCAAATATCTCAAAGGAATAATAATTTTTGCATCTAAAATATTTTTTACCTCCTTCTCCATGACAGGCAGCAACATAGGATTGATTTGCCTCAACTTTTGCCTGAAGGGCTTGGTCTCTTCTTTTAATGGAATCTTGTGCTCTATAATGCTTGTGTCATAAGTTCAGAGATCTTCGTAAGTCCATGTGAATACATCAACAAACTCCTTTACCAATTTGACATATTTTTCCCTCTGCTCTCTTGATAGGCTGCTTAACAACTTGACATACTTTGGATCCTTCGTTGTTCCCAAATTTCACTCAGTTATATCAGCATCATCGGTAGACACTTTCCCTTTTACTACCACATCATTTTCATCAAATAATTTCTCCAAATGAACTAGTCCTTTTGGAATATGGTTGCTAGGTAGCTGCACAATATGATGATTAGCAATTATGTTAAGGAAAACATCAGCATGTGGAGTAATTTCATAATCATGATCCTGGTCAATGTGTAATGCAGCAAATTCATCAACAGACTCAAGGAATTTTTTAAGTTCTAAATCATCTTCAAACACCTTCCAATATTTGACATTGTCCGGTATGGAAGGTTTGTATTTTACTTCTGCATCATACTTGAGTTTGGGTGGTATAGGTATCCTGAAATTGCTTGTTGATACAGCCAAAGAATCAGCCACATAATTCTCTTCTCGTGGAATAAAAGAGATGTCAAACTCAGGGAAAAAATTCTCCACTAGGTCCCATACTTCATTTCTATAAGATCTAAGCCTAGGGTGCTTATTTTGGCAAAGATTCTTGGTCTGATGGACTATCAATTCAACATCTCCAAATACTGACAGTTTTTTAATCCCCATATCTTTTGTAGCTCTCAAGCCCAAGACAAGAGCTTCATACTCTGCCACATTGTTTGTGGTTTCAAATTCTAGTTTGTATGACAAAGATATGGTCTCCTGAGTTGGTGAGACAAAGACCACTCCAGCACTGGCACCTTCCTTAGAAGAGGCTCCATCAAAGAACATCTTCCAAACAGAATTGGTTAAAGGAGGCTCTTTAGATAAGGTAGCAGAATTTTTCCTCATTTCAAGAGGAGTTTCAGGAGCATCAATGAGCTGCAAAATGTTGGACCCCAAATCGATATCAAGAGAAAAGACATGATGATTAGCAGGGTTTGCTTCATCACTAATAATGTAAGCCAGTTGGGCTTCTCTGTAAAGTCTTCTATGCTCCCCACCAAACATAGGAATAGTTTCATATGAGAGATCCATCTGTAAGGTCCCTCCAAGTCTTTTAATGCAAGACCTTGACAAGAGCATGCCAAACTTGGGCAGAACATCAGCCACCACCACATCCATAAGTATACTTTTCATGGGCAGTTGAAAAAGAGTCACAACCATATCCTTAATGACCCCCGAACATTTCACTTTCCTAGAATCAAAAGAATATAAGTCATGATAGGTTTTGGTGACTTCCAGTCCAAGTTCATCCATAACATATTTTGGCATGAGATTATGGGAGGCTCCCAAATCCAAAAGACAGTTATGCGGCACCTTGTCATGAATATTGAGATAAGTATAGAAGGGATGGGATGAGTCATCTCTGTCTTCTATCAAAGGACCTAAAATCACAGCTATTTTTTCATCTTGCAGATTTATTGAATCAGTGGAATTAGGAGAGGCATCGAGCTGTAATATTTGGGTCAGATATTTTTTAAATTCTTCATTTTTTATCAATTCCAAAAAAGGAACAGGGATCTTAATTTTTTGAATCTCATTTTCAAAACTAAAGGATGGGGAAGGCTTCGAACTCTCTTTGGTTTCAGGAGGAGGATTTATGATAAGAAGTTGTGGGTTTTGAGAATCTTTTTCATTGCTGCTCACTGTCATAGTCTTGGAAGAATCTTCTTTTTGGACAGGCTAATTAGGGGCAGTATTTTTTTCTTCATTCTTCTTAGATCTCAGATTATATCTACTAACATTTTCCTTCATTTTTTCTCCCTTGCTTAACTCATTAATTTGAACATCCATTAAAGATTTCTCATAAGAGGATTGAGTCAAGTGTGGGGATGAGGATGTATCACCTAAACAGTGGATCTCAGGATCAGCCTCTACCTCTTCTTCTTCTTCATCAGCAACCAAATTATTTTGAAAAGGAACTTGAATCCTCTGATCATCTCTCTCTCTGTTTCTGGGCTCTCTGCGAAGGATCTGGGGAGCATTGTTGGGTCTCCTGAAATTACCTCTATTTTCAGTGTTCTGAGTATTTCTATATGGCTATCTTCCTTCAAATTTTAACTTCTCAATCTCAATAGAAAGGGATTTTACTAATTTGGTCAACTCATCTACCTGTGAATGAATAGCAGGAGATTCGAAAGTGGAAGCTTCAGCTTTGTTTTTCCTCCTATCTCTGTCATATTTTCCCCTGAGCTTATCTAAGGAAATTATGTTGCATTCTACCTCTAAGGCAGCATCTTGCATATGAACTAAGGAAGGTGACCTTCTTTCTCTCAATAGAAGGCAGAACTCTTAGTCAAAAGCACTTGAATAAGTGATTTTTGCCATGGTTTCAGTAGGTTTGATATCATCAGGGATCTTCTTGTACATTTTGTTAAATATTTTAGAAAAGTCAGAGACAGGCTCTCCTTCTTTCCTTTTCAAAGATCCAAACTCAGTGATGTAATACAGAAAATCCTTTTTGTCACCCCAATGCCTCAAGAAGGATTCATCCAACGCCTCAATACCAGTGATAGATCCAGGGGCCAAGCCACTAAACCACTTCCTAGCCTCACCAAAAAGGCTTTGGACGAAAACCCTCATCCAAATATCTTCATTTTCAATATTTTGGTTATCTGCATAGCAATAGAAAGCAGCAAGATGTTCCTCTGTTGTTATATCTTCTTCTCCAGTAAACTTGGGCATGTATTTCAAATAATCTCCAGGGGGAAGAGCATTCATTGGCTTAGGCAAAACTAGAGGAGCATATCTTGTAGCCACTATGGCATCCATCCTATTTGCAGGGGGGTTAACAACTTCCATTTGATTTTGGATTCTAGGTGAACAAGCAGAAGAAGGAGACCTAGCTGTGTGCAGATTAGGAGGGGAAGGAAAGGATAATGAGGAGTTTTCAGACTTTACAACAGTAGGTGGAACCTTGGAAGGGGATGAAGTTCCTACTTTTTTGGCAGCAAAAGTTTTAACAGAGAGAGGTGTAGCCAAACCTAACATAGGGAAATCTTCAAAAATATCAATACTAATATACTTCTCAATATCAAGGGAGGAGAATATGTCAATGTTTTCTTCTTTCAATTCAGTTTCAAAGGTAGAGTTTTCAACAGGAAACTCTTCAAAATATAGCTTTTTAGATACTTCGGTAGAAGATAAAGGAAGCTTACTTGATAAAACCGCTGGAGTATCGAGAGTGGAATCAGGCAACTGACCAGAAGCACTTGTGGTAGTAGCAGAAAAAAAAAATTGAGAAGATTTTCCCTTCTTCATTATCTTCTCTGGGTCGGCCTCAGGTGGAACCAAAGGTAACTGTGGATTTGATCTCGTGTGTCTGCCTTTAGGCACCAGAGCTGAATCAATGGAGTCACCAGGTGCAAGATGCAATCTTCAAAATACTAAGTCCCAATGCACCTTGAGAGCTAGTAAGCATTGTCGTTCTATCCCAGGGAAAAGTCGTCAAATTGTTCCCCAGCAACAGCGCCAAAAATGTTAGCACTGGGAGTCACCTTCTAATTGCAAGGAAGGTAATCCTAGTACCCATCACGTTGTATATGAAAGTATGAGTGTTTTTTAAAGGGTCGAATGGAAAAACTCAAAATGATAATATCCTAACTCAAAAACAGGGCAAACATGTACCAGCAAATAAGGTCTTGACTAATTTCAACCAGTAGTTTGGGAGTAAATATGGATAGAAGGAAGACTTGAATGAGAGGAATGTAAGGGATACTACAAACATCAGGTCCACAAGAGCCTAAGGAAGAAAGCTTCTTAAAACAAGATCTTCTTGAAATTAGAAACTAAGGAGCTAAATAAACACCGTGACAATAAAATGACCAAACATCAATCATATCATTACCACAGTTATCCATGTGAAGCATTCAAACATGAAAATTTAGAAATAGAAGCAAATAGACTGAAATAGAAGTTGATTTCTATTAGTCAAAAAGTCTTAAGTCCAGTACACACTAGATCACAGTTGCTTTATCCAAAATATTACAGTATAGGGAGCCCTAGTCAACCATCTGAAACATCTAAAGCAATTGATATATCTATTTATCACAAGAAAGGGAGGCAACAGTTCTAGGTATGAGCTAGCCTCCTTCCTTAAAAATCTCTAAAAAATTATTTATTCTAACAACTAAGATAACAGCCTATCCTATAAAATAGGGAAATGTTGGTGACTAATATAATCCTACTTCTAACTGCTTTGATCCTCTTTTGTTTCTCAGCTCCTATTTTTTCATGTGTCCCTTTTGGAGCCTATGGTCGTCTTCATGATGCCAGCTGACTTTTCCATCATCAATCTATCCCAAAGCTGTTAGATTGGTCCTCCTAGATCCCTGGTGTTTGTTGGTAGCTTCCTTGGGTAGCAAATGTGTGTAGCGCACTACTAGGAGAAAACGTAGCGCATGTAGGTAGTGCCACTGTGCTGCATAAGTGTGCCAACATTTTCCCTCAGTTGCAATATTGAGTAGCGCCTGTAGGTAGCGCCCTTGTGTTGTGCCTGAGTGTCATCCTGCACTCTGCCAAATATTACACAATGCCACTGTGCGCAACTTTTGTTCTGTGTAAAATATTATGCAATGCCTTTATGTAGCATTGCCTATGCTTGCGTCTGCATATGGGTTTGGGTAGAATTACATAAACGCAGTGCCTTTGAATCTAGGACATGTGCAGAGGAGTTTGTTTCCTTCCAAGATAACTAAAACCATTTCACTTAGTTGCCTCGACTATACCATAGATAGTGCCATTACCACTGAGTGAAGCCAGCCCTTAGAAAAATTCAAAATCCATATAATTAAATGCCTAGAAGCCTATAGGTTGGTAGCGATATGTAGTTGCATATTAGTTAGCCCTCCCAAAAAGTAACAATCCCCAAAAATGGAGCTTACCTTCTTACCAACTATTTTTTCATTATGACACTTAACCTCATACTCTTTATGGTGGAAAAAGTATCTTCATTTGGCTCAGTAGACTTCTTCTTCTTAGCACTCGTGGGCTTCTTCAGTGTAGTTGTGCTCTCCTTAGTTGTTGGTTTGTCATCCTCAATGGCAGCTTCAACTAACACCTGTAAATTTCTTTGTGCTACCTCATATCGAAAGTGCTTTAGCTCTGCTTTTAACTTCCTGTTTTGGGATTGAAAACCTCTATTCTGTCTGTAAAGATTCTTTATTTGTTTATGAAGGGGAAAAGCCTTTCTCGCTGCAAACCTTGCCAAGTCAAGAGTATGAGTGTATCCAGCCATGAGCTCTTCCATTTGGGCCAAGTGGACCTTTTCTTCTGTTTTAAGATGAGCTATTTCCTTTCTTGCATCTCTAAGTTGCTTGATAAGTCTTTGTAGGTCTGACTGTTAGGAGGGGAAGTGGCATGCTCACTCTCAATAGGATTTTCCTCAGTCTCCTTTTCCTCCTGCATAGAGCTTTCATATTTTCTCTCCAATGGTCTTTTAACACCTTTACCCTTACCTTTCTGTGTAGGGGTTTCTTGCTTCTCCTTCATAGGCTTTTCAATGTTTGTTCCCTTCTTCTTTAGAAGAGGAGTTTCTGGAAAAGGATGTTCTTGGACAACCTCTTTAGGAATCGATGACCTTGTGAAAGGTCTTCTACTTTTGATTTCAACTGTTGGAGGAGAAGAGGGAAAAAGAAGCGTCTTCCCTTTCTTGGATGTAACTTTGGTAGAAGAAGATGTCTCTTCTAACCTTGGTGGAGGTGGTGGTGAGGAATCTCAGTGTGGAGAAGGGCAAACTTCCTCCTCAGCTTCCCTGACCTGCTTGCTAATCTCTGAAACAGGGGCTATGCCCTTCCTCTTCTTGTTGGCCACTGCTTTAGTACTGATGGGTGATGAAGGACCTACAATCTGTGATTGGGAAATAGGTGTTTGATCCAGCTTGAAATGAGAAGTAACCACAAAGTGCTCCCAGGAAATTTCCTTTTTTCCCAACTCCTCAAAGACTAGCATCCTGATCAGTCCAGAATGGAAAAGACTAGAATCCACATCCTTAGATTTGGCTTGCACCCTATCTGACATTTTACCTATACTTCTCAGCAGGTAATAAGGGACGTTCATTTGAACCTTACCAGTAAAATGTAACAACATCCTTATGTGGTAAAGAGACAAGGTCTTAAATCTCCCTTCATAAGTAAATATCTCTTTATGATTTTCAATAACCTGTCAAATTGTTCCACCAATTGACTTCTTGGCATACTCTTAGACAACGCATTGGCTTGATATTCAGGTTTAAAGAGATCTTTAGCATAGGGTGAACTCAAAGCCATGGCCTTGAACCACTTCTCTCTTGTAATGGGGATCCCTGTCACAGCTGAGATAGAAGCTTCAGTTACCTCAAATTCTAAACCCCCAACCTTAGTTTTCCTTCCATCAAAATGCAATGCAAACTCTTTTGCTACTTCTGGGTGGCCTTTCTACTTGTTCTGACAGAAAGAGAGGCACCCTACTCTCTGAAAGTCCTATCTTGCCAGGGGCTTAGTATCAAAAAGACACATGTCTACTGGTTATTTCCTAACTATATTGCCTCCTTTGTGAGTGTTATAACCCTAAATTGCACCACACATGCTTACCTGGCATCAGGCCAACTCATATCCCTTCTTTGCCAAAACTTTGTTGACACACTCTTTGAAAATCCTCCTGTGTAAAGGCCTACTTGCCCTAACCCATTACTGCACACGTGTACACGCTGGCGGACTCACAACAGACCATGTGTAGCTACCAAATCACGAAAAAGGGAAAGTTTCCGACGGAACAAAAAGATATGGGTCAGTTAACTGAAACTCCTGGCCATGCATGGACGAGGGTTCGTCCAAAACCCTAGATCCTTCTAGCCTATAAAAGAAGGGGTAGGGGTACCATTTGGAAGAGGAAAAAATATAGCGAATAAACTCTACCCATTTACGTAATCCATTGTCTCAAACCTTTATCCTTTCCTCATGCCAAAGGAGATTTAACGCAAAGCAGTTGAAGGACAGAAGAGGAGGAGCCCAGGATCAGGTTCAAGGAGAAGTGGGTGGTCTCAACTTTTGTAAGTTGATTCACTTTCAGTAATAAAAAGAATGCTTTTCCCGTCCCAATTCATGAATTGTCTATGGTTTGATTAATTTATGCTTGATTTCTAACCCTTGAGTATAGAAGTAGCATGCATGCATAGTTGTTGTTTGTCTTGAGTGCAGGTCATCTATGGAAGGAGCAGCGCAAGCAAGTAATCAAAGCGCAACGGAGGATCTACATCGAACGTTGGTAATAAGGTAGGTGGTCATTTTCCATGCATTTACTGAGAAAAAGGGGTTTAAATCTTGGGATGTAGGTAAAAAAGTAGTTTCTATTCGGTCTAATCTGCATGCAAGTCTGACCCTAGTTTGCTAGCCCATAGGGTTTTTTTCCCAACAACAGTGAGCCTTCTTTGATTGGGGGGTCTCCATGGCTCAGAATGAGGGCTCTTGAAAGGCTTAAGGGATGATAATGATCAGGAAGGGTTTGAATAGAGTTTCAAATATACAAGGTTGACCCTTTGCAACTGAGTAAAAGTTTGATTTTGAGATGAAAGGAGGCAGGGGAAGCAATGAGAGGTTAGGCAGCACCTCAGGGTAGCACAACGCATATGAATAGGATAGGTTATCTACCAGCTTGCGGTCTGAATGGCTGAGGCAGGCAGCAATAAACAGACTTAGACGCAGGCAACGAAGATACAGGTATGGAAAAGAAAGAGGACCAAGATATCATGCAAAGACGAGCTTCCTACGACTGTGCAAACTTGGCCAACCAAAACCCGAGCGCAAATTTCTTGAGAGAATTAATATGCAGAAGGGGGACAACACAGGATACCTGTGTAGCAGACACTTGTTGGGATCTTCAACAAAATCTCAGGGTGTTATTGTGAAAAATCGGGCCCTTGAACCCACTTTAGTCTCGAGCTTGGTTTCCTTGGTGTCACCTGATCAAAGCTTGTGAATTGGCGCAGCGCGCAACTATTGATCCTTTCAAAAACTTAAACCGTTACAAGGCTCGTAAATGAAAAATATGGTAAGCATCTTTAAATAACTGTTGGTTCTGAAAACAAGGGACATGACATCAGTCGTGGCAATCATGACTTGAGATGGAAAAAGACAAGCGTGACAGGCGCTACGGAACTGCCTAATGAGTAGGCAGCATTTCCAATTCAGAATTTGATTAGATAAGTAGGTGAGGACGATGAGGCATCCTTATGAAGTCATGAGTGAGGAGAGAGATGGGTCACATCAACCTGATCATGGGAGGTATCGACCTAGGGACAAGTCATAAAAGGGACCAAAAGGAATAAACCATGAGCTAAAAGGGTCTAAGGATCAAAAAATCAAATTCAGGATCAAAACATGAGCTATGACTCAAAATCTTAGTCATCCAAAGGGTCCTAACAACATTTCTTTTAAAGGGATGAAGCTTTTTCAAAAGATTTAAAATCTAAGTCCTTTTAAAAAAAAAAAAGATAAAATCAAACAAAAAGACCCAAGGCAATTTAGTGTGATAATAGTATGCATTAGTTCACAGCGTAAAGAAATGGAAGCACTACTTGTTAGGGTACGAAACAATCATACATACAGATCATCAACCCTTACAGTGTTGGCATGTTTTACAGACAGTGTATGCTTGTCATTGATGGCAAGTACAGCAACAAAGATGGCAGCAAACATGCAAAGGATTGTAGGCAGGTCATTGATGACAAGATCAGAGTAAGCATCGATGAAAAACAGGAACAAGGTAAGCTCAGGAGTAATTCACGCAGAGTCAATCGTAGTGCCTAAGCTTGAGAGGAGAAGCATCAGTGATCCTTGGATCCCATTTAAATTCCTGAAAGAAGGAGGACCGTCAGATCTGATTGTAGACAAGAAGAAGGCATAGAAGAGGAGGACATATCTCAGGCGTCAGATCTGAGCATAAGTTCCAACCATCGTTGGATCAGGAAGAACCTGCACGTTCTTTAAAGTGCAAGGAGTAGCAGGCTCACAAAATCCTGAAAGAAGGAGGACCTTCCATCTTCAAGTAGGACACGTGGACAAAGATCAGCATTTCGTTTACTGGAAAGTCAAAGTTTAGAAATGCTCCAACGTCTCACCTCTCAAAATTGCGAAATCATCTCAACCGTCAGATCAAGGTGGCGATCTGGACCGTCGATCCGACTCCATTTTGGAGTTTCACAGATCGGCAGTTGGATATGTAAAAGAACATTCACCACAGGAATGTCGAAATCGCGATATGCGAAATCGTGATTTAATCATAGCCGTCAGATCAAGGTGCGATCTGGACCGTCAATCCGACTCCATTTCGGAGTTTTGCGAATCGCGACTTGGAGAGGCAATAAACATAACCACAGGAGTCCCGAAATGCCGAAACGCGAAATTGCGAAGTACTTTAGGCATGTGGTCTCGACCGGTGGTCACACCATCGAAGAGCTGAAGAGAAGAGTACATGTAGACAAGCTCCTTTTCGGCGTTTCGGGGATCGCGACTTGGAAAGTCGAGAAACTTCACAACAGGATTAACAAAAAGGCGAAATGAAAAATCACGAAAAGCACGTTATGAAAAAGCGCTTGGTCATGGCCATGGTCATATAAAGGAAGGAGCTAGTGTAGAAAAGCTCCATTTTGGAGTTTCAGAGATCGCGACATGGACGGACGAGACACTTGGCCACAGGAAAGCCGAAATGCCGAAATACAAAATAAAGGCAAGTTTAATGAAGATCATTCAATGGTGTAGATGAAACTGAAGGAGATCGGAGGGCTAATATTGCATGACACAGTGAAACTGCCAAAAATTAGTGATGAGTTCTACCAGAGGACTCGAAGACACTTCGAGGTGATTGCTAGAGGAGGTGAAGAGTCTCAAGGGATTAGCCAGTAGAACAAAGACTATTTGTGGAGGCGATTGACAGTTGGATGTGTGTTGGAGCCTGTAACTGCAACAGAGAGGGTGAGCTCTACTGAAATAGAGAAGACAAAGAGTCTTGACTCTCAGAGAGGCTGAGAAAACTCATCATAACACCCAGTGATGTTGAACGCGTGGGAAAAATTGTCAAAGAAGTTGAAGAGTCGTGATGATGATGAGGCAGAGCACTCGAGATGTGGAGGATATTGGCGCAGAGTGAGCATGCAGAGGCATGGCGAATATTGCATGCACAAAGAGCACAGAGACTATAAGAATGTGGAACAAAGAAGAGATAAGTGTTGTCGTTGTGCAGGAGAATTGAGGAGTGTGCAAGGAGGCAGAGCGCAGGAGCAAGAAATGCACAGTAGAGGAATGTTGCATTGAAGGGATATGGCACAGAGAGCATAAAAGGCAAAAGAACAGAAAGTGCAAGGGGTGTGCAGAAGACACTGATGCAAACAGGAAAAAGTAGTATAACAGAATAGCGACAAGGCTGGTAAGTCATTGAATAGCTTTATATTGCTGTAATAAGTTTTAGTAACAAGGAATTTATATTTCAGGGTGGTTGGGAGGTGCTAGGGAGGACTGTTGTCCTCAGAGGTTCAAGTGGGTGCTTGAACACAGGGAGTTGTAGCTTCCATCTGGTTACAGCCGGAGAAACCAGGGTGGCAGGGTGGTGCAAGGGAGAACTCTTGTTCTCTGTTATACAGGTTGGTGCATGTATGATTGGAAGTTGGTACTTCCATCTAGTTGGTGCTAGAGAAACCAGAGAGTTGGTGCTTCCTTCTAGTTGGTGCTAGAGAAACCAGGGAGTTGGTGCTTCCTTCTAGTTGGTGCTAGAGAAACCAGGGAGTTGGTGCTTCCTTCTAGTTGGTGCTAGAGAATCCAGGGAGTTGGTGCTTTCTTCTAGTGGGTTCTAGAGAAAACAGAGAGTTGGTGCTCTCAGCAAGTTGCAGCTTGCAAAAACAGAGGTTGTAGCCTCACAATGAGTTGGTGCTCATATGTATGATAATGTAAAGAATGTAAATAATACTTATCATATAAACAAAAAGAGGTTTTTACCCTGTATGGGTTTCCTAAAGAAATATATGTCTCTGTGTTTCTCATATATGTGACTGATGTTGAATGTGCCATTTTTTATTTCCCTGCATTATTGTGATTATTATTGAGTGCCTTGTAAAGATTTTAAAAGAAGCATAATTGTTTAAGCACGGTAACAACTAATTCACCCCCACTCTCAGTTGTCAAACAATTGGTATCAGAGTTGGCCCCTTTTATCTAAGGGTAGATCCTAGAGCTTAAACATGTCAAGGCATGAAGGAAATTCAACCAATAAGGCCCCTCTATTCAATGGAACAAACTTTGCCTTCTGGAAAGTTAGAATGAGAACCTACATAATGGCTTTAGGTGTAGATGTCTGGGATGTGGTAGATACTGGTTATGTAAAGCCAATTGTGCTAGATAATAAGGATGAAAAACTAGAATTTAGCTTCAACTCTAAGGCTATGAATGCTATCTTGAGTGGGCTTGCAGAAGCAGAATTCGTAAAATTTATGCACCTAGGAACTGCAAAAGAAATGTGGGACAAACTCATTAGAAGTTATGAGGGTAATGAGAAGGTAAAGGATGCAAAGATTCAAACCTACAAAATACAGTTTGAACAGCTGAAGATGAAGGAAGATGAAACTGTTGGAAAATACTTTCTGAGAGTAGAAGAAATGGTAAATGCAATGAACGCACTTGGTGAAACAATTGAGGAACCTTCTTTAGTTCAGAAAATCTTGAGATCTCTCCCAGATAGGCTCAACCCGAAGGTCTCTGCTATAGAAGAACTTAATGATCTAAAAACCTTGGAGTTTGATCAACTTCTAGGAACTTTGACTGCATATGAAATGAGAATAGTTAAAGATAAACCCACCTCCAGAGAAGCATCATTTAAAGCGGACAAGCATGAGGATTCTGAGCCTGATGAAATTGAAGAAAAATTTGTGAAGAGACTGAAGAAGGGATCAGGAAAATACAAAGGTAAACTGCCTTTCAAATGTTTCAATTGTGGTAGGATAGGTCATTTTGCAAATAAATGTCCCCACAAAGGAAAGGATCAGACATGTGATGATGAGGAGA
>ML823279.1:41490-55107 GCA_009831015.1 Picea engelmannii | reverse complement strand
ATGTGATTGATGCTGAATGTGCCATTGTTTATTTCCCTGCATTATTGTGATCATCATTGAGTGCCTTGTAAAGATTTTAAAAGAAGCATAATTGTTTAAGCACGGTAACAACTGATTCACCCCCCCTCTCAGTTGTCCAACATACAGTATCTCCAAGAACAAACCAAACTGCAACAATCTCAACATTACAGATGGATGGGTTTCCTACAACAATTTCATTTGGTAATCAAGTACAAAAAGGGTACAACTAACAAGGTAGTTGATATGCTTTCTAGACCTCCTATTGTTGCTTCTATTATTTTGAATGATGCTTCTTTATCTCATGATAGCTACGTGGAACAATATGTCATTGATGAAGATTTTAAAGAAGTATATGAGAAGCTAACCCATGGTGCACATGTAGAGAACTATTATCTACAGGGAAAACTACTCTACAATATTGGAAAGCTATGTATTCCTACAAGTGAACGAGTCCATGTAATACTAGAAGCTCACACTTCTCTTGTATCTGGGCATTTTGGGGTAGGAAAAACTATGGCTCATCTGCATAGGTTTTGTCACTGGCCTCAAATGAAAGAAATTGTAACTAAATATGTAAAGGGGTGTGTGATGTGTTCTACTTGTAAGCCTACTAATAGAAAATTGGGGCTATACTCACCACTGCTTGTTCCATCCCATCCATGGGAAAGCATCTCCATGGATTTTGTAGGGGGTTTACCAATGTCGAAAAGGGGTCATGACTATTTGTATGTTGTAGTGGATAGGTTCAGTAAGATGTGTATCTTAATTCCATGTAAAAAGCAGATCACTGCTGAGAAGATTTCTAATCTCTTCTTTCAGTATGTTTGGGTTCACTTTGGGTTACCCACATCCATTATCTCGGATCGAGATACTCGATTCCTTGGGGATTTATGGACAATTTTGTGGATAATGGTGGACACCAAGTTGAAGAGGAGCATTGCTTTCCATCCACAGACTGATGGACATACATAGGTTGTTAACAAAATAGTGATAATTTTGCTTCGAGGCTACTATAGCAAGCATCCCAAGTTATGGGATGAACATATACCCTGTGTACATCATGCTTACAACCGATCCTTACATTCCTCCACTCAGTGTTCGCCTTTTGAGACATGTTTTGGGTATTTAACTAAGGTTCCTTTAGACTTAATGTATGGGAGATATGTCAATTCAAATGAAGAAAGAAATGAAGACAGAGCTCGCAAGTTCATCCAGAGGATCCAACAGATACAGCAAGCAGTCAGGGAATAGTTGGAGAAAATTCAAGCACAGTATAAAGCTCAGCATGAAAAACACAGGGTTGATCATCAGTTCCAAGTTGGAGACCAGGCATTGCTTGACATCAACAAGGAAATATTGAAGGGTGAAGGCAATAAACTCAAACCCATCCATTATGGACCCTTCACTATTTTGGAGAAACGTGGTACCAATTCTTTTCGTCTAGATCTTCCACCTTATATGCAGATCTACTTGGTTGTAAATGTGGAGAACTTGAAACTTTTTAGCCTCCCATGATCATGGATCAGGGTGAGGAAGTTTCAATACCTTCAGTTGATGATTTTTCTCATGAGTACTTGGATGAGTTAAAGGAAGATATCATCCTGGACAGAAGTACGAGGACTTCACGCAGGGGTGATGTTGATTATCTTCGAGTAGGCTTAAAGGGAACACATCCAAGCAAGGCAAAGTGGATTGAGAAGTATAAGGTGAGGGAACTCTTCCCTCACTTATATGTTTATTGATGAAATCTTTTGGTGGTCCAAAAAGCTCTTAGTTGGAAAGCGTGATCCCAAAAGGATATAGAGAAGACTAAGGATAGCTCAGAATTTGCAGAAGCAACTCAGGAAGCTCATAGTGGCCTCAACAAACAGAGAAATGGAAAAACTTGAACATCCTCAAAACTCAGTGAAATTGGCATCATCGCGAAGAGCACATCACAAGATTTTGAACGATGTAAACGGATTGTCAAACAGAGTTACGGATCGAAAGATATTTGTGATCAAAGTTTTGGTCAACCTAGCCCAGTCAACAGGGATGAATCGGCATCTGTACTATTGATGTCAGCATCAATACAGATAATGTCAACGTCCGTACAGTGTACATGGCACACACAAAGGGCAACATGTGTCATGTTGACGTCAGCATGATGTCATCATGGTGACATGGCAACACCAAAGGCTGCCACATGTCACTCATTTTTGGCATTTTTGGGTCAAACCGTGGACAAAGAGGAAGTGCCACATGGCATTCCGTACAACCACATGGTAGATCGTACAGGATGTGGTAGGCTGATGTGGCAAGTGAGAGTGAAATTGGTTGGCATGGGCCAATGGTTGGTTGCCATGTGGCCTTGTCATGGGATGCCATGTGGCAGTGGGAAAATGCCCATTGACGGCCCGAAACCAAATTTTCAAAAATAAAAAAAAGAGGCATGCCTAATCAAGCGGAGTCCCACCAAATCTGGCAAGAAAACTACAACTCTGACGAATCTAAACAAAAAACTCCAAACTTGGCGACAGATCCAAATGCATACATATATAGTTATAACAATAAGCCCAAAAGGGGAGGCCCGCGGGCTCGACCCCGGGACCTTCCCCTATCCAACGCCTCACAATAACATCTACCACCATTGGGCCAACATAATCCATTGGTTAGTCTGCCAAACACTTCACTTAAATGCTGAGTCTACCCACGGACGGGAGGAGGGTGCTCGACGGTATGACCGAGCACGATCTTCGAGACCCAGTATAGAGAATTAATTGCAGGGTACAAGCACATAAACTAAGACAAGATTTCTCAAGGGCCTAGGAGTGCGAGAGTCTAATTGAGGTGTGGAGAGAGTCATTTTTGGGTAATTCGAAGCCATGAATTCAATGGTGTTGTCTGTTTTCTTATCAAAGAAAAACTTTTGCAGCTTAATTCCAGAATGAGGTATACTTATGTATTTTTCCAAATTCTTTTCTTGAGTTAATAAAACGAACTACCTATTCGAGAGCAGGACCCGGAGACATACTCCACCAGGGACAAACTCCGTTATCAAGTTTTTGTGTTCATATTTGATGCCTATGTCTCTTCATTATTGAGATTTTCCTTCTTTATGGTGCACTTTAATTTATGCTCATTTAATACAATTTTGTATAAGTCACTTCGATGAAAAGATCCCGTATCAGTAAACTTTGTGGTAGAGGTGATCAGATGTGTACATTTCGAGGATGGAGAAATATTAAGTGTTAAATGTGAACTCATCAACTCATGTCAGATCAAATAAAGTCTTAAATCCCAAAGTATGATTACATTTAATACATGGCTACTTGAATGATAAACTGACGGTAACATCAACGACATCAACTATTACTTGTACTCTCTCAATTACTATGTGGTTATTTATGGATTAAAAAAAATTGTTTTATTTTAATATTTTTATGGTTAATTGTCACCCCCAACCAAGGGATATTAGTCACTTCATTGTTCTTGACCAATCAAAAATACAATTTTGAATATTTGAAAATCAAAAAATATTTTTATTTATTTTTAATATTGAAATTAAAAAATATTTTTTAAGAAACGTTATAAAACATCACAGAATTTTTTGTAAATTTATAAAGGTCAAACTATTTTGACTTCCAACTTATCATATTCCCTGCTTTGGTAGGGACTAATAAGTAAATAATAATAATAATAAAGTATAATATTTATCATAAAGGGATCATAATAAGTACTTAAAAACAAATATTTGAGTAATAAAATAAAAGGGTAAAATAAGTAACTATAATTTATGGAAAACCCCTCAAATAAGATAAATAAAGAATTAAATAATGAGAGGTAGATCCTAGGGATCGAGATCTTTACCATGGATGGATTCCATATAAGGACGGAGAAGAAGGAGAAAAGGGTATCTCATTGTTAATTCACCCTTTTGTTACTCTATTATATTTTTGGAATATCCCCAAGGTGCTAACATCACCTTGCATCCCTAGCTCAACCCATTCCAAGGATTGCTATAACCAAATGGACACTAGGTCATAATATTTTTAGTTTTCTAACCCATGCTTTTTCCACATATATGAAGGTTTAAATCACAAACTCCATTCAAATCAATGGTGTTACTAGTCCCAAAAAGAAAAACCATGGTAAGCAAGGTTCCCTAGGCCAATAAAGCCTCGATTTCCTATTTGTTGGTAAAGCCACCGATGACATGAACCAATTATGTTCCATAGAGTTCCATCAAGTTTGGGTATTTGAAAAGTTCCTACAAGGCCAAGAGAACCATATTTCACCACTGCCCGAGGAAATTTATGACTAACTCTATTGATAGGAATGATGGGTTAGTTAGCAGGGTGGTGCAATTTACTCATCTCGTTGGACGAAGAACCTTAAATCATCCAAAACCACTAGGCATGACATACTCCCTCCCTCTTCCTTCGAAAACAAAATCATTTATTCAATCTTTTTTCTTCCCCTCTTTAAGATGTGACGTCCTCGAAGAAAGACAACTTAATAACCATTAATTATTATAACTCAACAATCACTTGAATCCATCTTATATATTCTCAACAATCCTTGGGTTTATATAGATAGAATTAGTTATGAAATATCATTTCAAACTTGCTCAAATACCATATGTTAGGACCCAAATTATAATACATAAATAAACACCACAATTGATAACGAATAACCGATAAAAGTAAATATAGATGATGATTACAAAATTAATAAGAAGGAGCATGTGATGAGTAACTTACATGAAAGATGAAGGAATCAACTTACCCATGGCACTCCAATACTTGATCCAACATGTTGCAACAGAGTGTGGGGGGTGACTCTCCTCCCAACTAACCTCTCAGTCATCGTGACTGAGGGCCCTCGAGCCCTCAATCCACTACTATGCCAACTCTTCTTAGCCTTGTCCTCAACTTGTTCAAGCAAAACGAGATACCCTTTTCTCTTTCTTCTCCATCCTTATAAAGAATTCATCCATGGTAAAGAAATCGATCTCTAGAATCTACTTGTCATTGTTTAATTCTTTCTTTATCTTATTTTAGGGGTTTTCCATAAATTGTCGTTACTTATTTTACCCTTTTCTTTTATTACACAAAAAAAAAATTAAGTATTTTTTTTTCTCGTACAAAAGATAGCATGGGAGACCCGTCGAGTACTTCCCCACTTCCATGGATGGTAAATGGGGTAAACAACCAACCCTGATTACGGGGCCTCACCCCAAGGGAATCAAAAGAGTCGAACCCATGACCAACAACAAGCATGAAAACTCACATCTTGATCTAGACCAATTGAGCTAACCCTCGTGGATTTATTTTTAAGTACTTATTATGATCCCTTCATAATAATTGTTATACATATTTATTATTATTATTTATTTATTTATTAATAATAACATGGGGCATGCCATACATTCATCAACAAAATAACTGCCCATTCAATTTAAGAAATTGATGTCTCTATATTACAAAGGGGCTCATATGCAAAATATATATATGTATATATATGAATGCTCTACATATATTAATTCACTTGTTAACTCCACTCCTAAGCCATCAATGGATCCCATAGTGACACTGCAACCATTCTGCAAATAAGAAGACACTTAACTCCAAAACTGATTCAACATTCAACCATGATTACCTAAGGCACCACTCTCTAAGCCTTCACACCATGTGCAAACCATTCTTTATGGAACTCTTGATCTCAAGTATACTTTTTAATATTAATTATAAAGAGTGGATAAAACAAACACACCACTCACTTGAGACAAATTTTAGCCAACCAGAAAAACAATTTTTTACTCAACACCAATGCTTTGAGAACAACACCCAAGTCACACAACTTGGGAGGTTGATGTACGACCAGCCAAAA
Organism: Picea engelmannii; assembly: GCA_009831015.1. Lineage (NCBI taxonomy): Eukaryota > Viridiplantae > Streptophyta > Pinopsida > Pinales > Pinaceae > Picea > Picea engelmannii. The sequence continues at coordinate 49,215 of ML823279.1, read as the reverse complement.
GCGCGAACGACTTTGGTGAAGGAATACAAACCAACCCAAAGGAATTATAACTTAGAAGGATGCATATGACCCAACGAAGGAGGAAAACGACTAAAGGAGATGTACAATCTAGCCTGATGGGAATTACATCTCAGAGAGATGTGTTTGGCCTAACCAAGGATGAAAATAGCTAAGGGAGGAATAATTCGCTCAACATTCAGTCAAATATTCCATCAAAAATGCATATGGATCCTATTAGCACCCTGTAAATCTGTTCGGTTGTAAAAGCAAGATGACAGGGGTAACTATTTCAACCATCTTTAGAGCTAAGGCACTAGCCTGCTCAACTCGGAGAGGGCTCTCTCATGTCACTTGATATATCTATGGGAATTAGTGGCTAGACTTGGTTTTTTTTTAGGGGTTTTTAATAATATTGTTGAATAAATGAAGATAACCTGGGCTATGGAGTCAAGACTCTGAAATTGAATGAAAACAATGATCAGCTAATAGAACTCTCCAGAGGATAAAGGCTAAATGAGGCAATGCATCTGAGTTGTAACTTAAAATAAATCAGAGTGGTAAGAGGAAAGAGGAAACAAATAACTGCATCAAAGCATTACGAAAATGAATTCTGAATTAGCTAAGAAGAAACATACACAGTCTAAATCGCTAAGCCAAAAGAATCATGAGATGAATTATGGGCTTTGTCTCTCCAATTTAAACAGATGAAAGTGAAATGAAATAAAGATCACAAGAATTATGCACTATGAAAGAAGACAGAACTCATATCACAACCAATTAGAATCTTTTCATGAACAGTTCAAAATGCTTCAACATATGTATTCATTTCAGCCCCAGAGATTTACAAAGTTTTCCTGCACAGAGGGCAGGCTCCTCTTTTCTCCATGCCTTCATATCTTCCAGGTAATACATATATAGGGGAATTACTTGTGGAGTCTGAAACGTTTAGACTTCCCCACGATTCTAAAAACAGAAATAAGTTACAAAAAGGAATGATTTACAATAACCATTATCCTATCTCAAAGAGGTTGTTACGAACAGGCCTGTCATAATTGGAGCCCTTTCTTTGGTCGCCATCTGTCCAAAATTTGTTGATACGTGCACCATCATGCCAGGGGATTTATTTTAACTTGGTGATTTCCTCCTTCAGAGTACTCAACCAGACACATTGGTTGTCTCCAACGTTTTCCATCATCTCTGCTCCAATTTCAGTTTTCTGTCGTTGGCATCTTTTCTTTTTCGCCACTCGCCTGTATGGCTCTTCCACGTGCTCATTGATGATTAAGTCCCTCATAATAGGGTTTAATCGAACCCCTGCTCCTGGTTCAATCATGGGTTCTGTATAGAATTTCATTGCTAACACCTGTGCAACCCACTTTTCTTTCTTTCTTATTGACGAGATTGGGACATTAGTTGAAAAAAACGTTGTGCTAGACATTGTTCTATTCTCATTCTCCCTACCCTCAGAGGCCATGATTTCACCCTCCTTAATTTTACAGCATGCAGGGAATTGAACCAGCTTGAGATTTCCTCATTCACGAATGAGAAGATGATCAACAGAAGCAGAGTAATACCTTTCATATGCGCATATCAGTAGTTATCAAGTTCCAGACAGGATATGTTAGCTTGCCATGCTTCATCAATCTATTTCGATTGATGAGCTTTTGAGTTCTTTATGTGATGGCATTCACTTAACATATTGGACTAGAAGTGTTGACAATGTGAAATGATTTGACCATCTACCTCTTCCTCCCACGAGCCGTTGATTTGACACTTTAAAGCACATGACATCGGGGCTTTTACGAAAGTGGTCACAAGAAAACCGCCTTTCACCATGATGCACTTCTGAGGGCGCCACGCGTCTGTGCCCAACACCACGGTGGTTTTCCCCAACTTGTCGTCGATTGGTTAAGTTCTGTGCCACTTCGCCACCCGATATGGGTTTCAGTCGTTGATCTGGGCTATCACGAGATCAACGGTCTGTAGGATTCTCTCCTTCGTGCTCTCGCTATATTTGTCCATATTCACCAGATGTAGCCAGCCCCTCCAAACTGTCATGCTCCCACAACGATATGGCATTCTGCTAAATTTCTGAAATTTGGATCCTGATCTGAAAATTGTCATGGTGATAATATTGGCTCCAACTGGGGATCTTATCCTCCCTGTGAGGTAGCAAAGAACTTGTAGATCTTGTGCATAATCCATGGGGTTGTTCCTAGCATAGGTGTGCATACTCTGCTCCATTCCATCACCAGTGTCTGCTAAAAACCCAACTTCGCACACTGCTCTCGACTGAATGTTGATCACTGAATACACAGCTAAAATCTGAATGCCAAAAACTGCCTATACACAATACTGTAAAATCAAACTGAAAAATGCTTGAACAAGAAACTTATTTGCACGCTCCTACCTACTCTAACTACTGAAATGAACTGTCAATCAAGTAAAATCGAAATGCTAATGTAACCATGCAAGCATTTCATCCACTGTTCGTTTATGTTGCACGAGCTTGCCCGAAATCCTGCTTACTGGTAATTTATTCAAAAATCCATCCGTCAATCCAAATCTCAAAAGATTAAAAATATTTGGACTGTTCATTTCCTCCAACATAACTACAAATGGATCTTCTAAAATATGTACAAAACAAAAATCGTGTTTCACCCCTTCTACTGCATTCTGGCTTTTATGTGAGTTATCCTATTGATTGCCACCAAGAGGCTGAAAAATATGTTGAGACTGCCCGAAATAACGATCTTCTGACTCAAAAGACAGTGTTGGCTGAAATGAAACCCCTGATGGAAAGCAATCCATATCTAATATAGACGTTGATTGACCATCATTTTTATTTCCAAGCTGGTATTTGAGCATAGGCTGCAAATCTGAACTGAGATAACCTTCCATGTAGTCAACAACATGATCATTAAATGCATGAGAAGGTTGTTGGTCTTCCTTACTGATAACCATTTGCTCATGTAAACCAGCACCACCGTGAATGCAATCAGACTTCCCTACTTCCTCTGTTATCCCATGTTTTGCTTTCAACAATTCAAAGGAAGAAAAACATAACGGAAGATAGTTTTCATTTGCAAGTCCACTGCTTTCTTCATATTTAACATCATGCATAGAGGGTTTCTGATTTGAAACATTATAGATATTTTGTTTCAAAAATTCGAAAGAGGAAAAACACAATGGCAAAGTTCTTTCACCTGATTCAAAACTCTCTTCATTTTCTTCCCTATTGTCACAGGCACATTTTTCAATTTCTTTGGATTGTTGAACATACTCATTTTCGAGCTCATCTTTAACCAATAGCTGCAAATTTGTATTGACAAGACCTTCTATGTAACCAATATCAAGGTCATCAAACACATGAGAAGATTGCTGCAATTTATGGTCAAATTGTTTTGGTGAATCAATGAGATTTGGCATTAACACACATTCCTTTGCTTCAATGATGATCTTAGGATTTTCTTTCAACAATTTTAATGAAGAAAAGCATAAAGGTAAAGAATTCCCTTCAGCTGATTCAATGTTTTCTTCTTCGTAACTGCGATATGTAGGTTGATTGCTCTCATTACACTGCTGAAAAGGAACATTTTCTGATAGAGAACATGCAATTGATTGTTCTAGGGAGTCAACATCATAATCATCATCATATTCATCATACATAGGCAAATCAACAACATATGCAATGTCATCCAACAAGAACAAACTTGGAACATCAACATGTTCCTCAACAAACTGATCTGCAAATTCATCTTCTTGACTATCTACACATGAATACATAAAACAATTAGCTCCCTGCTTATCATGGGATGGATCAGAAGCTAACTCATCACCTCCTCTTTCAACAAGTGGAATATAACTTTTTGCATTAGCATTGGAAACTTCAAGAGGACCTATGATATTCTCAATTCTATGCTCAAGATTCCAATCAATTATTTTCTATTCATATTCACTTTCATGTTCTTGAGCATTCAATCCCTCCTTTTGGATTTTTTCACATGCTTGGATGTTGTGTTGAATGTCCTGAGCATCATTAAACATTTTCTGTAAGGACTTAGGTCTTCTTTCCATTAGGAGGAAAGACAAATCTAGATGAAGAGTAGTTGCATAATGGAGCATGGCAGTAGCTTCAACGGGTTGAATTTCTTTGGACAAATTGTAATAGATACTGGAAAACCTTCTACTAAATATAGAAATAGTTTCATCACTCTTCTTTTTTAAGGCATAAAACTCTATAAGTTGTAGATCCAAGGATTTCTTCCTGCCCAAAAACTTTAAAAATACATCCTTCAATTCCTCCCATGAGCTAATTGTCCCTGGCTGCATTTAAACCAGTCTTTGGTGTCTCCTTTCAAGGATTGAGAGAAGGCCCTCATACAAACATCATCATGGTCAATCTCAAACAAATCTATAAAATGCTCAAACCCTTGGATGTGTTTTTCAGCTGAGATAGCATCAAGTTTCCCATCAAACACGGGAAGATGTTCATAGTATTTTGGAGGGAAGTCATGAAGAACTTGAGGCAGCTTCAAGGGTGTGTATCTATGTTGGGTTCTAGAGGAAGTTGGAGCAAATACAGGAGGGTAAATGTCAGTTTTGGCTTCATGAGGCTTGTCAACTTGGTTATGATCATCACATAGCTCAGATGGAATTTTTCTATCAAAATCAGTGATACAGTGAGAATATGCATGTACAAATATAAGGGGAGGGTATACAATTTCAAGATTCTTGTGATCATCATTGAAATATAATAGGTAAAGAAAAATTTGTTTGGTATGTTCAAGGAAAGAAAAGATGCAACTTAAAATGAATAGTAAAATGCTTTGAAAGAGATCCCATTTTGAGTACCTATTTTCCTCCATAATATCTTTTCATACCTCTGTCAAGGGATCTCCTATTCCAGTGAATTCTTTGTCTCGTGCTCAAAGTCTTGAGAGTGGAGTCACCAGAAATGTTTGGAAAATGGATTATGTGATGGGAGTGGAATCGCCATTGAGGATTTGAATTTCTGTATTCTTTTGCGAGTGGAATCACCTTCAAACATATTTTTGATGTGTGGAGTCGCCAGAGCAGAAATACAACCAATATGTGCCTAAGTGTCTGCTGCTCTCAGACCTTAAATCTCAACCATGTCGTTCTTCCCAAGGAAAATTTCTCAATTTCTTCCCCGGTAACGGCGCCAGAATGTTAGCACACTATAAATCTGTTCGATTGTAAAAACAAGACGACAGGGGTAACTATTTCAACCAGCTTTAGAGCTGAGGCACTAGCCTGCTCAACTCAGAGAGGGATCTCTCGTGTCACTTGATATATCTATGGGAATCAGTGGCTAGACTTGGTTTGTTTTGAGTAGTTTTTAATAAAATTGTTGAAGAAATGAAGATAACCTAGGGTATGGAGTCAAGACTCTGAAATTGAATGAAAACAATGATCAGCTAATAGAACTCTCCAGAGGATAAAGGCTAAATGAGGCAATGCATCTGAGTTGTAACTTAAAATAAATTAGAGTGGTAAGAGGAAAGAGGAAACAAATAACTGCATCAAAGAATTACGGAAATGAATTCTGAATTAGCTAAGAAGAAACATACACAGTCTAAATCACTAAGCCAAAAGCATCATGAGATGAATTATGGGATTTGTCTCTCCAATTTAAACAAATGAAAGTGAAATGAAATAAAGATCACGAGAATTATGCACTACGAAAGAAGACAGAACTCATATCACAGCCAATTAGAATCTTTTCATGAACAGTTCAAAATGCTTTAGCATATGTATTCATTTCAACCCCAAAGATTTACAAAGTTTTCCTACACAGAGGACAGGCTCCTCTTTTCTCCATGCCTTCATATCTTCCAGGTAATACATATATAGGGGAATTACTTATGGAGTCTGAAACGTTTAGACTTCCCCACGATTCTAAAAATAGAAATAAGTTACAAAAATGAATGATTTACAATAACTGTTATCCTATCTCAAAGAGGTCGTTAAGAACAGGCCTGTCATAACTGGAGCCCTTTCTTTGGTTGCCATCTGTCCAAAATTTGTTGAGACGTGCGCCATCATGCCAAGGGATTTATTTTAACTTGGTGATTTCCTCCTTCAGAGTACTCAACCAAACACATTGGTTGTCTCCAACGTTTTCCATAATCTCTGCTCCGATTTCAGGTTTCTATCGTTGGCATCTTTTCTTTTTCGCCACTCGCCTGTATGGCTCTTCCACGTGCTCATTGATGATTAAGTCCCTCATAACAGGGTTTAATCGGACCCCTGCTCCTGTTTCAATGATCAATCATGGGTTTTGTATGGAATTTTGTTGCTAACACCTGCGCAACCCACTTTTCTTTCTTTCTTATTGACGAGATTGGGACATTAGTTGAAAAAAGTGTTGTGCTAGACACTGTTCTATTCTCATTCTCCCTACCCTCAGAGGCCATGATTTCAACCTCCTTAATTTTATAGCACGTGAGGAATTGAACCAACTTGAGATTTCCTCATTCACGAATGAGAAGATGATCAATGGAAGCAGAGTAATACCTTTCATACTCGCATATCAGTAGTTATCAAGTTCCAATCATTACCGACAGGATATGTTAGCTTGCCATGCCTCATCAATCTATTTCAAATGATGAGCTTTTGAGTTCATTATGTGACGGCGTTCACTTAACATATTGGATGAGAAGTGTTGATGACGTGAAATGATTTGACCAACTGCCACTTCCTCCCACGAGCCGTTGATTTGAAACTTTAAAGCACATGACATCATGGATTTTACGAAAGTGGTGATAGGCAAACCACATTTCTCCCTGATGCACTTCTAAGGGTGCCACGTGTCTACGCCCCACACCACGGTGGTTTTCCCTGACCCGCCCTCAATCAGTTAAGTTATGTGCCACTTCGTCGCCCGATATGGGTTTCAACCATTGATCTAGGCTATCAGGAGATCAGCGATCTGTAGGATTCTCTCCTTTGCGCTCCTGCTATATTTTTCCATATCCGCTAGATGTAGCCAACCCCTCCAAACTATCATGCTCCCACAACGATATGGCATTCTGCTAAATTTCTAAAATTTGGGTCCTGATCTGAAAATTGTCATGGTGATAACAGATCCTTTGGGTAAGAGGAAAAATGCCTAACATATCAAATAATCCAACATATCAAAAACAAACTTCTCTCATCCAATTTAGAACCCCCCTAAATTATTGCAGTGGCTCTAGAATGGAAACATATGTTGATTAAGGTTGGTTGTCATTGATGTCAACCCTTGAAGAAAGCCCCGTAGCACAAAGGTTTGGGTAATGGACTCAATATTGTTTGATGTAAATATGACTCATTATTGTTTTTTCATGGTTGATAAGAATTAAATATGGATGAACTCCAAAGTGGTCCCCTTATGGTGAAAGACCTCACGGGAAGACGCTTTGTGGAGTAAGAGAACCCATGCTTAATTGTGGAATAATGAGATGAAGGAAAGTGAATTTTTCAGGAAAAATATCCTAGATGGATAGTGCTTGTCATGTCATTTCCTGTGGTATGTGGAATGTCACATAATTCCTCATGGTTAAAGAGTTATGGCCATAGAAGTTGGAGACCCTAGGTTTGGGTAATGGACCCAAGTTTGTTTGATGGGTAACGGTATGAGTTATGATATATTTTCAGATAATACTATTCTATATGGATAGTACATGTCATGCCATTTCTGGTGGTATGTATAACGTCACA
>ML823279.1:9194-26712 GCA_009831015.1 Picea engelmannii | reverse complement strand
GGTTGGAGCCTCCTTCCAGTTGTAGCTGGAAAACAAAGGAAGTTGGTGCTTCCAATGAATGTAATTCTTCAAGACATATAAGAAAAATCATTCCATGGTTTTCTCCCAATTTGGGTTTCCACGTAAAACACTGGTGTACTGTGCATGTGTATGATTGTTCATTTGTTCATTGTTTATTTACTCTTCAGTTATTGGATAATAATACTTCATTGATATAACACTTGGATTATATGGTTAAAAGGGACTAAATTGCTCTATTATTGATTCACCCCCCCTCTCAGTAATCCAACAACATCAATCTCTGGGAGTGATTGGGAATCTAACAATGAATATTTACTAGTTGTTGGTATTTTTAATGGACAAGCAAACCTAGAGTATGTGAAAATTGATAATTTTGATGATAAATTCCCCTTCCATACACTATCAATGCCCACTAGAAACCATTAAACAAATACAAGAAATGAATAAGCAAATTATCACAAAAATCAAACATACATAGAGAAAACTTTGAATATGAGTCATTGTTTACCCTAGAAACCCAAATGGGAAAACCGACATTCAATTGGCTTCGGTTAGTGTTGGCACATGGGCAGACCCAGGGTTCAACGCTTCAAACAATGCACCAACAAAACCCTAACTACCAACCCTTTCGGCAACACCTGCGAAGCAGATGAAGTCTCACCCGAGGTAGAGGCAGGGGGGGTTGCAGGACTCAGGTGTCTACAACCAAGTTGGGACACAGATCTGTTATTACAACACTCAGAAGAGCACTTAGACAACAATATGCATCAGTTCATGAGTCTCATTCTCATCGCAGACTAAACCCTTATTACATATCAGTGTAGTAACAATAAAGATCAAGCACTTTCAATCACTTAACACATAGCATTAGCTCAGATCTAGCATTCATTCATGTCTAATACAATTAAGCACTAAGCAACAACATCAGATGCATTCATCCAACATTATAAAAACAACACTAAGTAGATAAACATCATAATCTACATCGCACAAAGCACATCAAGACACAGGATATACGTGGTTCACCCTAGTGTGGGGCTACGTCCACCAACTTATTCTTCTTCTTTATTAGTCTTCAAGCTTCTTACATTCATCTTCTCTTGTGCACAAATCCACAAAGCCCAACTCCGTAGAGGACAGGAAATCTGCGCGCCAGATCCTCCTTCCCAAAATCAGGTCAAGGCAAAGAGCCAACTCCTTAGTATCACAGAGCCTTACTTTACACAACCAGTTTGCACAGAGAAACTTACAAACTCTTGCACTAAGCCCACATTAACACTTACAACATATTGTGCACATAACCAACCACACCAGCTTCTTACATCACTTAGCTACTTATTTATACATTTACAAAAAGGCCTAACCATGGGTAAACCCATGGGCCGACATCCCATAACCCATTACATAAACCCTAGTAAACCCTTTGTTGGGTCCACACGCCTGCAAAATAAGTGAGATCACACGATCTCAGCTCCGCTTGGGTGCTCTGTTGGCCATTGACCAAGTTTTGAGGATTCTTGGTCATGTTTGACCTAGTTTTGGGACTTCGACAGGTTGTCGAAGGTGGAGCGCAAGACAAAGAGAAGATCACAGGATCTTAGCCCCTTTTAGGGTTTTTTGGGTTTTGGGGGCTTATGTAACGGGTATGAGATGTCGGCCGATGGGTTTACCCATGTTTATGCATGATTTTGTAATGTATAAATAAGTAGCTAGGTGATGTAAGAAGTAGACCTAGTAGGTCGGTGCGCTAAGTGTTAAGTGTTAATTGCTAAGTGCAAGTGGTGACTGTAATGCCTTTGTGCATACTATGTGAGACTTGTAGAGCTACGTGCAAGTAACCGTAAGAGACTGTGTGTAGGCTTTTTGCTGTAATCTAGCTTGGAGAAGGAGGATCTAACGAAGAGTGCACAGATCTCTTGTCCTCTGCGAAGTTGATCTCGAGGCTCTGTGCATGTAACTAATTGACCGAAGATAATAAAGAAGATGAAGAGTTGGTGAACGTAGCCCCAGGGTGGGGGTGAACCACATATATCCTGTGTTGTGAATGCTTTGTGCTTTTGGTTGTTCTTGTGATTCAAATTCTTAGTGAGATGTTAGATGATAGATGAATCTGACATAGATGATTTTAGGGGCTAAATTTCGCTCATGGGCTAATTTTCCACGTTTTTTCCCAAAAAAAGATTCGCTATTTTAAAAATGATTCGCCCAAATTCTATGGGATAAAATTATTTTACCTTAAAAATCACCAAAATTTTATAAAAATATATATAAATCCTTATAAATTTGAATACTTTTACAAAAATATCGTCGAACATTTATAGTTGGCATATGAAGGATTAATAAGATTCGCCAAGGTTTCTACATTTTAAAATAAATTTCCATCCTTAAAATCATCCCTGATCTGATGTGCTAGCTTAGTGTTGAATGATGTGAATGAATGCTAGATCTAATCTCTATTTATATGTTTGGATCTATTGAATCTGTATGAATATTGCGTCGATCTGTTGTCAGGGTTTAGCTGCACTGTGAACTAAGATGAATATTAATGAACTGTAATAACTAAGTGTTTTGTTAAGGTGTTACAATCACGGATCTGTGTCCTAGCTAAGGTAGCAGACACTGGAGTCCTGCAACCACCCCTGCCTCTACCTCGGATGAGACTTCATCTACTTCGCAGGTGATCCCGAAAGGGCCAATAGCTAGGGTTTTGTTGGTGCGTTGTTGTAGCGTTAAACCTTGGGTCTGCCCCTATGCCAACAAATGGTTCTGTTGTCGAGACCTGAAACTATGATTGCTGCGAACTGAGGAAGAAGAATCTTTGTGCGAAGATCTGAATTGAAACTGTGATTGTTGGGAACTAAGGAAAAATAAGCTTTGTGCGAAGATCTGACCTGAAACTATGAAAGCTCCGTGCATAGATCTGTTGCCCTAGTGTGCAGTATTCTACTCGATCTGTGAAGCTCTGTGCTAAGAAAAGAAGTCTGATCTGAACGCTTTGAGATCTAATAGAGGTAAGAATAGTGAAAAGTTTTAGATCTAGAAGCTTTGTGCTCTGACGAATGTAAGATTAGTGGAAATTTTTGTTTCAAGACTATGGATCTAGGTATATTTGATAAATTTTGTCCTAGCCTAAAAACTAGGGCACAACTAGAAGAAAAGAGGTTTGATATGAGTAGATCTGATAAAAATAAAGAAAGATATGTTATACCTATGCATAGAAAGAATGTTTGGACTAACAAATGGATGCAAGATCCTAGAAATAATTTTTTGCAGGATAGCTACTATGATTCTAGTGCGCAGAACAGGAAAGGTTGGGGATCTTTTAAAAGAAAGAGAGGATTAACTCTTTGTTATAGTTGCAGAAAACCGAGACATCTTGCTAAGGAATGCCCTGGTAGAAGACCTAGTTTTCTTTGTTGTAAAGTTGTGGATCATGAAGTTCTGGATTTCCCTAGAATGATTGCTAAGGTTGAAAGAATGAATATGAGCCAAGAAGACCCTGAGAAAGGTCAAGACACTAAGACCATGGCAGAACCCCAGAAAGAATCAGAGACTGTATTACTACAAATGAAAGAAACCCTAAATCACCACTGAAATATCAACTTATCAGAGATCTTCAAAGAAAAAGAATACATAGAATCAAGAATAGGAGACTTCGACATAGACTATGTTCTGGATGGAGAAACACAGGTGAATATTATGACAGAAAGAACTTGGGAAACCTTAGAAAAGCCTGCTATGATTCCTTCATTGGGGGGAATAGGATTATTTAGAGGAAAGTTGATAAACCTATGTGGAAAACTCACTCAAATATCTATGAGGGCCATTGGAACTTCAACAGAGGAAGAATTTGAAGTTGTTAAATTTATTGAGAATAACGCCCCATTTGCTATATTATTAGGAAAACCTTGGATTGACAGGGATCAGGCCAAAAGGAAAGAAGAAGAAGTCTTAGAGCAGAAGAAACAGGAATTAAAAGATTTCATGACCAGGAAGATCACACACTTGATTGCAAAACAAGAGAACAGATTGAAGCTATTTAAAACCAGAGACTTGGATGTCAACATTGGAAGAACACAAGAAGACTCAAAGAAGACTGAAGCACCTACCCCAGAAGAAGTATTGCCCTTGAATCCTAGGAAAGAATCTCAACAGAGCAAATTTACTATGCCAAGAGGAGATAAGAATCATAATGGAAAGAGGAATACCGAGACAAAACTCACTGGAAAGTAGGCTAGAAAACTAAGCAAGAAGATATCAAAGATTGAAAAGTTACAGAAGGTTCCAGAGGGAACTTCGCAGAAGGAAAATTTACAAAATTGGCACTTCGTCGGGATATCAGAACAACGTCACATGGAACTTCACCATAGCGAAGAAATATAGCCATTGGGAACAGTATAACCGTTAGACCGATACCCCGAATGGGTAGAAATGCATTTATGGTTAGACAACTCGCCATCAGATCGTTGGGACCACGCTGTAATGGATAGAACTGAAGTTATGAAGGCTTCTCACCCGTTGGATAGATCCGTTGTTTATTTATCTACTTATTCCATCGAACCTTGCATCGGGCACACTTTTTCTAGCCACAATTATTTGAGCTCACCGATTTGTTGATTTCGTGCAGTGGTCATCGAGTTATCGCTATCCATCCCGTTGTATTGAGTAGTTATTCTTCAAACCCGAGATAGGCAACCACGAGTGTGTATGTCCAAAGAACTTAGTGCAGTCGAAGAGTCTGTGAAGGAGGTACTCATCGACCTCATGAATGAAAGAGTAACATCTGAAAGAGTAATGTCTAAGGGTATACAAGAGTCGTCGAAGAGAGGAGTACAAGCCTCTTTGTTGACTACTCGTGGATCCATACCATCCCAAACAATAGCAGAAAAGAGAACCAAGCATAGAGATGACCTAGCAAATGCGAAGCTAATACCAACCATATTACCCGACTACATCCTGCCTCTAGCCGGCACAATGAGTCGTGATAGTTTACCAAGATATTTTGAGTACACCATGGTTACTACCTACCTCTCTAAGGGGATACGCGTAGTTCGAGCGCAGTAGGACAAGATCACATCATTGAATTTCAACGACTTCAACTTAGGGGACCACAAGAACCATAGAACATGCACCCCATATAAATACTTGACCAGAACGAAGGGGAAGAACTCAAAAATAATCCCCCAGTCATGGATGATGAACCTCATGTAGTCCACCCTGTTGAATGTAATGAAAATCCCACACTTTGGAAGGAAGCAGGAAGTTAACGCCTATGTCAAGCTCCTACTTTCATGTTACCATGGCAGATACTTATGGCTAGACCTCCATATCATAGTTGATCCAACACTGATCCATAGGATCACCGGGTTGAGTATGCAAGGACTCGATCCGTAGGACTTCTATCCAGGAAAAGCCACAGATCGTGCACTAGCACAGAAGATCAAGGACACATATGATGATGTTGAGAAGGGGATGCAAGGCTACAAGGTAGCCTCCATATAGAATGGTGCAGTGCGCCTAGCATGTCAGTTAATTATAGGAAAGATAGTAAGAAAGAATAGACCCACGCAGGTCATAGGATTTGTCGTTGACCTCACGGGAAAATGCGTGGAAGGCATACAGATGAACTGGGCGAAGTACCTAGTCAATTGGTTAGAATTAGACTGCCGCGAAGCATAGGATCAAGGCTACGATTTCCACTTTAGCTGGCTCCTGATCCTCATCATGTTTGTTGCTTGGGAGATGCCAGAAGTTGTGACCTCCTGGACATTAAGCCATTTGAGCCGCTTGCTGCAAAGTTCTCCATGCTCTGGTACTCGAGCGATATGGGAAAACAGTGGCAGTTGAACGTTGTCTTTCACACATACTACCTCTAGCTAAAGAGGGCTATCGAAGCTAAACCTCACATGATGTTGAACACCCTACAGTTCTTTTGACCCCTCATGAAGTTCCACATAGATCGACACTTAATCTATATTACTGCGCGAGCATATGAACATAAGGAGGAGCTTTAGTCATAATACAAGCTCACTGAAGAGGACCTCAAGGAGATAACTAAGGAATGGTCAGTCGACTTCCTTATCCCCACTGACCCTGTAAAGATGTTTGACCCTGAACTTGACAGCCTAGAGGCCGTTCACATAGAACATGACACACCTGAAACTAGAAGAAGGAAGAAGACCAAAGAATTCCAAGACTTAAGCAGCGCCTCAGAAAATATTGCTTCAGTATCACCTGATCGAGGGGGTGATGACGAAGTAGAAGAGACAAATGGCAAAGAAGTTGAGCAAAAGCAAGGCGAGGTAACACCGCCTGGAGATGAGGTCGATCCTTTGAAGAAGAGGAAGTTCTCTCCCTCAAAACCCTCTTCCCGAAAGAAATCCAGAGCCACCGTGACTAAGATGAAGACTATGCTCACTATCGATGACTTTGACTTCATCATCGCAACTGTAAACAATGCCTCGTAGGAAATCTTGCAAAAACAATAAGCCAAGCAGGAGGAGATGTACGACAAAATCGAAGGCAAATTCCAAGGAGTACAACAAGCTCTTCAGTCCAGTCGCACAGTGTCTATTATGCCCCTGCCATCGAGAGAACCAGAATTGGGAGATGAACCAGCCCAACTCCGTCGACTAGCTGATGCGACCGAAGCTCACCTTCGTTGCACACAAGAAGAAATTGAACAAACTACCCAGGCCTTGAAACAAGTGCTATAAGTACTCGTAGAACAACGTTGGCTTGCAGAGCAGGAGAAGTTTGCTCTCCAGATGAAGTTTGAAAAGGAGAAAGCAGAGATTCAAGAAGAAAAGGAACAGTTGCTCACAGAGCAGCTCGAAGTGAAAGAAGCAGTCAACAGAGCACTCCGCTCTGTGACGGGCTTAGATTTGAAGGCAGAAGACTGAGTCAAGCATCAAGTAGAGCAGCTCGTGGAAGCTATCTAGCAGCTACAAAAAATAATAGCAGACTTAGAGCTCCACGCAGTGCCTGACACCCCGCAGGATGTGAGAGATCAAAGAGATGCAACTGCTCAAGGCACAGTTGAGAGAATAAAGGCCGTTACCATGGAGTGCAAGAAACTGAGTGATCACAATGCCCAGACTTATGAGCGACTCACTGACAACAGTGAGCTGAAGGCATTGGAGTTGCAGCTCCAGGAAGCAGAGCAGCAAGTAGAAATAGTACAGGCGCAGTTGAAGCCCCTGTCAGCCATTGAGAGGATAAAATGATCCCAAGAATAGTGCAGTGCTCAACAACAGGTCCATGCCATTCAGAGTAGAGTCGTGGAAGTGACTTAGAGGCTCCAAACTATACAGGATGAGGCTTGCCAGCTATTCACAGAGATCGAAGCCCAAGGACCAGAACTGGAGCAAGTCATCATTGCAACCAAACAACGCTTAGAGGGACCTATCAACGAAGTATTTATCCAAGAGTTCATTTAGCAGGAGGCCATGGCACAACAACAAGTCCAAGCAGCTCGAGCCAATCTCGAGGCTTTTGAAGCAGAGCTACCCAGAGCAGAGTGACTCGGGACGAGTCACAAGTGAGTGTTGGGGGCCTGTTGGCCCTTGACCAAGTTTTGAGGATTCTTGGTCATGTTTGACCTAGTTTTGGGACTTCGACAGGTTGTCGAAGGTGGAGCACAAGACAAAGCAGAGATCGCGGGATCTCAGCCCATTTTTAGGGATTTTTGGGGATTATGTAATAGGTGTGGGATGTCGGCCCATGGGTTTACCCATGTTTAGGCCTGATTTTGTAATGTATAAATAAGTAGCTAGGTGATGTAAGAAGTAGACCTAGTAGGCCGGCGCGCTAAGTGATAAGTGTTAATTTCTAAGTGCAATTGGTGATTGTAATGGCTTTGTGCATACTATGTGAGACTTGCAGAGCTATGTGCAAGTAACCGTAAGAGACCGTGTGTAGGATTTGTGTTGTAATCTAGCTTGGAGAAGGAGGATCTAGCAAAGAGTGCGCAAATCTCTTGTCCTTTGCGAAGTTGATCTTGAGGCTCTATGCATGTAACTGATTAACTGAAGATAATAAAGAAGACGAAGAGTTGGTGGACGTAGCCCCAGGGTGGGGGTGAACCACGCATAAGTTGTGTTGTGAATGCTTTGTGCTTTTGGTTGTTCTTATGACTCAAATGCTTAGTGCGATGTTAGATGATAGATGAGTCTGTCATGATGTGCTAGCTTAGTGTTGAATGATGTGAATGAATGTTGGATCTAATATCTATTTGTATGCTTAGTGCTTGTATCTATTGAATCTGTATGAATACTGTGTCGATCTGTTGTCAGGGTTTAGCTGCACTATGAACTAAGATGAATATTAATGAACTGTAATAAGTAAGTGTTCTGTTAAGGTGTTACAATCACGGATATGTGTCCCAGCTAAGGTAGCAGACACTGGAGTCCTGCAACCACCCCTGCCTCTACCTCGGATGAGACTTCATCTGCTTCGCAGGTGATCCCGAAAGGGCCAGTAGTTAGGGTTTTGTTGGTGCGTTGTTGTAGCGTTGAACCTTGGGTCTACCCATGTGCCAACAAATGGTTCTGTTGCCAGGACCTGAAACTGTGATTGTTGCGAACTGAGGAAGAAGAAGCTCTGTGCGAAGATCTAAATTGAAACTGTGATTGCTGGGAACTAAGGAAAAAGAAGCTTTGTGCGAAGATCTGATCTGAAACTGTGAAAGCTCTTTGCGTAGATCTGTTTCCCTAGTGCACAGTATTCTACTCGATCTGCGAAGCTCTGTGCTAAGAAAAGAAGTCTGATCTGAAGAAAAGAGGTAAGATCTGAACGCTTTGTGCTCTGATAGAGGTAAAAATAGTGAAAAGTTTTAGATCTGGAAGCTTTGTGCTCTGATGAACATAAGATTAGTGGAAATTTTTGTTTCAAGACTATGGATCTAGGTATATTTGATAAATTTTGTCCTAACCTGAAAACTAGGGCACAATTAGAAGAAAAGAGGTTTGATATGAGTAGATCTGATAAAAATAATGAAAGATATGTTATACCTATGCATAGAAAGAATGTTTGAACTAACAAATGGATGCAAGATCCTAGAGAGAATTTTTTTGCAGGATAGCTACTATGATTCTAGTGCATAGAATAGAAAAGGTTGGGGATCTTTTAAAAGAAAGAGAGGATTATATTTTTGTTACAATTGTAGAAGACCGGGACATCTTGCTAAGGAATGCCCTGGTAGAAGATATAGTTGTCTTTGTTGTAAAGTTGTTGATCATGAAGTTCTGGATTTCCCTAGAATGATTGCTAAGGTTGAAAGAATGAATATGAGCCAAGAAGACCCTGAGAAAGGTCAATACACTAAGACCATGGAAAAACCCCAAAAAGAATCAGAGACTGTATTACTACAAATGAAAGAAACCCTGAATGACCACCAAAATATCAACTTATCAGAGATCTTCAAAGAAAAAGAATAAATAAAAGCAAGAATAGGAGTCTTCGACATAGACTGTGTTCTGGATGGAGAAACACAGGTGAATATTATCACAGAAAGAACTTGGGAAACCTTACGAAAGCCTGCTATGATTCCTTCATTGGGGGGAATAGGATTATTTAGAGGAAAGCTGATAAACATATGTGGAAAGATCACTCAGATATCTACGAGGGCCCATGGAACTTCGACAGAGGAAGAATTTGAAGTTGTTAAATTTATTGAGAACAACACCCCATTTTCTATATTACTAGGAAAACCTTGGATTGAGAGGGATCAGGCTAGAAGGAAAGAAGAAGAAGTCTTAGAGAAGAAGAAATGGGAATTAAAAGATTTCATGACCAGGAAGATCGCACACTTGATTGCAGAACAGGAGAACATATCGAAGCTATTTAAAACCAGAGACTTGGATGTCGACATTGGAAGAACAAAAGAAGACTCACAGAAGACCGAAGCACCTACCCCAGAAGAAGTATTTCCCTTGAATCCTAGGAAAGAATCTCAACAGAGCAAAGTTATTATGCCAAGACGAGATAATAATCAGAATGGAAAAAGGAATTTCGAGACGAAGCTCACTGAGAAGTAGGCTAGAAAACTAAGCAAGAAGAGATCAAAGATTGAAAAGTTACAGAAGCTTCTAGAGGGAACTTCGGAGAAGGAAAATTTACAAAACTGGCACTTTGTCGGGATATCATAACAACGTCACATGGCACTTCGCCATAGCGAAGAAATATATCCATTGGGAACAATATAACCGTTAGACCGATACCCCGAACAGGTAGAAAGGCATTTATGGTCAGACAGCTCGCCATCAGTCCATTGGGACCGCGCCGTAACGGACAGAACTGAAGTTATGAAGGCTTCTCGCTCGTTGGATAGATCCATTGCTTATTTATCTACTTCTTTCGTCGAACCTTGCACCGAGCACACTTTTGCCAACCACGATTATCTGAGCTCACTGATTTGTTGATTTCGTATAGTGGTCATCGAGCTATCTCTATCCATCCCGTTGTATTGAGTAGTTATTCTTCAAACCCGAGATAGGCAACCATGAGCGTGTATGTCCGAAGAACTTAGCGCAGTTGAAGAGTCTATGAAGTAGGTACTCATCGACCTCATGACTGAAAGAGTAATGTCTGAGGGTATACAAGCGTCATCGACGAGAGGAGTACAAGCCTCTTCATCGACTGCTCACGGATCTGGACCATCCTGACCAACAGCAGAAAAGAGAACCAAGCATAGAGACGACCTAGAAAATGCGAAGCTAATACCAACCATATTACCCGACTACATCCCGCCTCTAGTCGGCACGGTGAGTCCTGATAGTTTACCAAGAGATTTTGAATACACAATGGTTACTGTGTACCTCTTGAAGGGGATACGCACAGTTTGAGTGCAACATGACAAGATCGCAGCGTTGAAGTTCAACAGCTTCAACTTAGGGGACCGCAAGAACCATAGTACGCTCACCCCGTATAAATACTTGACCAGAATGAAGGGGAAGAACTTGAAAATAATCTCCCATCCATAGACGATTAACCTTGCGCAGTCCACCCTGTTGAATGTAATGAAAATCCCACACTTTGGAAGGCACCAGGAAGTTAACGCCTGTGTCAAGCTCCTACGTTCATGTTACCATGGTGGCTACTTATGGCTAGACCATCGTATCACAGTCGAGCCAACATCGATCCATAGGATCAATGGGTTGAGTATGCAAGGACCCAATCTGCAGGACTTCTATCCAGGAAAATCCACAGATCACGCACTAGCACAGAAGATCAAGGACACATACAACGATGTTGAGAAGGGGACGTGAGGCTACAAGGTAGCCTCCATCCAAAATGGCGCAGTGCGCTTAGCATATCAGTTAATTGTAGGAAAGCTAGTAAGAAAGAACTAACCCACGTAGGTCACAAGCTTTGTCGTTGACCTTGCGGGGAAATGCGTGGAATGAATACAAATGAAATGGGCAAAGTACCTAGTCAATCAGTTAGAATTAGACTACTGTGAAGCACAGGATCAGGGCTACGAGTTCCACTTTAGCTGGCTCCCGATCCTCATCGCATTTGTTGCTTGGGAGATTCTGAAAGGTGCGACCTCCCGGACATTGAGTCGTTCGAGCCTCTTGCTACGAAGTTCACCACACTCTGGTACTCGAGCGATATGGGAAAACAGTGGTAGTCGAACATTGTCTTTCACACATACTACCTCCAGCTGAAGAGGGCTACCAAATCTGAACCTTGCATGACACCGAACACCCTACAACGCATTTGACCCCTCATGAAGTTTCGCATAGATCGATGCAGGTCCACGCCATTCAGAGCAGAGTCATGGAAGTGACTCAGAGGCTCCAACCTATATAGGACTAGGCTTGCCAGCAATTCACAGAGATCGAAGGCCAAGGAACAGAACTAGAGCAATTTGTCACTGCAGCTGAACAATGCTTAGAGGGACCTGTCAACGAAGCTGTTATCCAAGAGTTTGTTGAGCAGGAGGCCATTGCACAACAACAAGTCGAAGCAACTCGAGCCAAGCTTGAGGCTTTTGAAGCAGAGCTACCCAGAGCAGAGTGACTCGAGACGAGTCACAGGTGAGTCTTGGGGAAATGTTGGCCCTTGACCAAGTTTTGAGGATTCTTGGTCATGTTTGACCTAGTTTTGGGACTTCGACAGGTTGTCGAAGGTGGAGCGTAAGACGAAGCGGAGATCGCGGGATCTCAACCCCTTTTTAGGGATTTTTGGGTTTTTAGGGCTTATGTAATGGGTATGGGATGTCGGCCCATGGGTTTACCCATGTTTAGGCCCGATTTTGTAATGTATAAATAAGTAGCTAGGTGATGTAAGAAGTAGACCTAGTAGGCCGGTGTGATAAGTGCTAAGTGTTAATTGCTAAGTGCAATTGGTGACTATAATGGCTTTGTGCATACTGTGTGAGACTTGCAAAGCTACGTGCAAGTAACTGTAAGAGACTGTGTGTAGGCTTTGTGTTGTAATCTAGCTTGGAGAAGGAGGATCTAGCGAAGAGTGTGCAGATCTCCTGTCCTCTACGAAGTTGATCTTGAGGCTCTGTGCATGTAACTGATTGACCGAAGATATTAAAGAAGACGAAAAGTTGGTGGACGTAGCCCCAGGGTGGGGGTGAACCACGTATATCATGTGTTGTGAATGCTTTGTGCTTTTGGTTGTTCTTGTGATTCAAATGCTTAGTGTGATGTTAGATGATAGATGAATCTGATGTGCTTGCTTAGTGTTGAATAATGTGAATGAATTCTAGATCTAATCTCTAATTGTATGCTTAGTGCTTGGATCTATTGAATATGTATGAATACTGCGCCAATCTATTGTCAGGGTTTAGATGTGTTGTGAACTAAGATGAATATTAACGAATTGTAATAACTAAATGTTCTGTTAAGGTGTTACAATCACAGATCTATGTCCCATCTAAGGTTGCAGACACTGGAGTCTTGTAACCACCCATGCCTCTACCTCAGGTGAGACTTTATCTGCTTCGCAGGTGATGCCGAAAGGGCCGGTAGTTATGGTTTTGTTGGTGCATTGTTGTAGCATTGAACCCTGGGTTTGCCCCTGTGCCAACACGCTCCATCTTCGACCAGCCCGTCGAAGTCCCAAAAGTGGTCAAACATGACCAATGTTTCCTCAAAACTTGATCAAGGACCAACAGGCCCCCAACACTCACCTGTGACTCGTCCTGAGTCACTCAGATCTGGGCAACGCTACTTCAAAGGCCTCAATCTTAGCTTGATCTACCTCAACTTGTTGCTTCGCCAGAGCCTCCTGCTCAACAAACTCCTAAATCATTTTCTCTGTAACAAGCCCTTCCAAGCGTTGTTCCACTGTCATAACCACTTGGTCTAGCTACGAGCCTTGTCCTTCAATCACTTCAAAAATAATGTAGGCTTCATTCTGCATCGACTGTAGTCTCTGTGTTACTTCCATTACTCTGCTCTAGATGGCAGTAATATGTTGCTGGACTGCACACTGCTCCTGTGATCTCTTCATTCACTCAATGACAGTGAGTAGCTTCATCTATGCCTGCACAGTGGATGTCTGCTGCTGCACCTCCTGTAGTTGTGCTTCCAGTTTCCTCAGCTCTGGATCTTCTGTGAGGCATTCATAGGTTTGCGCAGTTCAATCACTCAACTTCTTACAATATGAGGCGAGGGTCCTGATCATTCCAACTGCGCTCTTGGCAGCTTCCTCCCTCTGATCACGCAATTCTTGCAGAGTGCTTGGCACTGTTTGGATCTCTAACTTCGTTATCCTTACTTGAAGTTGTTGAATGGACTCAACGAGCTTCCCCACTTGCATATCGATTGAATCTGGTTCCTCTTGTGCCAATCTCGACACAGAGTGAAGTGCTTTAGTCACCGCTTCTTTGACCGCAGTCTGCTCTGCAAATAGCTGGTCTTTTTCTTTCTGTACCTTTTCTTTGTCCTCCTTGAAAATCGCCTGAATTTCATCTTTCTCCTTCGCGTAGGTGGTTACACAAGACTGTGCAACTCGTAGTTGCTCCACAACCTCCTCCTTTTTTTGCTTCAAGGCTTTCGTAGCCTTCTCCTTCTCTTCGTGGACTCGATGAAGTCGAGCCTCTGTTGCATCTGCTAGTCTTCGTAGTTGGGAAGGCTCATCCCCCAATTCTGCAATCTTCAACGAAGAAGGCACAGTAAGTACTGTGCGGCTCGAATGGATGGCTTGTTGTATCTCCCTCAGCTCTTTCTCAATTCTTTCATACAACGTCTCCTGCTTTGCTCCATATCGCTGCAAGATATCCTCTGAAGCATCCTCTAAGGCTGCGATGATTAGATCGACATCATCTTCTATGAGCATAGCCTTCATCTTGGGCTTACTGGCGCACGTATTCTTTCTTGTTGAGGGTTTCTGCGAAGAAACCTTCCTCTTCTTCGATGTTTCAGCCTCAGTAGGGGGATCCTTCGATGGTGTAACTTCACCTTTTCCTTGCTTTTCTCCTTCTTCCCCTCCTTCTTCTTGATTTACTTCATCTCATACTCCTCCTGTGGGCGAGTTAGGCCCACTTTCCTCCGAGGCATTGTCCTCCTCATTAGTTTCTATGTTCTGCACTTTCTCCTTTTTCTTCTTTTTCTTCGCGCTAGTCTGTCCGTCATGCTCAACCCGGGTGACCAAAGTGCTTCCTATGATGTCAGGGTCGGAGAGTTCTACATCGTCAATCGGTACAAGGAACTCTGCCGACCATTCTTTGGTGATCTCCTCCATGTCTTCTTCAGTCAGCTTATAATAGGACTGTAACTCCTCCTTGCTCCAATCCCTACGTGCAGTGATATAGATAAAATGTTGATCTACGCAGAACTTCGCTAGCGGTCTGTACTGGTGCAATGTGTTCGGTGTCATTCATGGAAATGCCTCAATAGCATGCTTCAGCTGTTGGTAGTAAGCATGGAACACAACGTTCAATTGCCACTGCTTCGACATATCATTTGTATACCACAAAGTGGAGAACCTTGCGGCCAATGGCTCTGATGGCTCAACTTCTGGAAATGTCGCTCCTTCCGGCATCTACCAAGCGACAAATGTGATCAGTACAAGTAACCAGCTGAAATGGAACTCATACCCTTGATCCTGCGCTTCGTGACAGTATTTCTCGAGCTCGTTGACGAGGTAACTCGCCCAGTTCATTTGCATACCCTCCACACACTTCCCTGCGAGGTCCACTACGAACCCAGTGACCTATGTTGGGTGGTTCTTTCTAACGAGCTTGTCAGCTATAAGTTGCAAGCGAGGCACACTGCGCCATCCTAGATAGAGGCTACCTTGTAGCCTCGCTTTCCATTTTCTACATCGCCATAATTCTCCTTTATGTGTTGTGCCAGGGAGCGATCTGAAGTCTTCCCTGGGTAGAACTGTTGAGGGTCCCGTCCCTGCATGCTCAACCCTGTAATCAAGTGGATCAGCATCGGATCCACAGTAACACACCTGTCGAGCCACATATACCCTCCATGGTAGCATGACAAGAGGATTTTAACGCAAGCATTAACCTCCTGATGTTGACCAAAGTGAGGAATCTTCATTACATTCAGTATTGTCGACTGCACGAGCTCCTTAATCCACGGCTGGGAGACTATGTGCGGCTTCTTCCCAGTCCTCCTTATCAAATACCTATGGGGCGCGAGCATGGCATAGTTCTTTATGTCGCCGAGATTAAAGTCATTATTCTTCAGAGCTGGGATCTGTCCCAACTGGGGTCCAACTATGTGTATCCCCTCTGGGATGTATGTTGTGATCAATGTGTACTCAAAGTCACGTGGGATGTTATCGCGGTTAACCACGTCAGCCAAAGGCGATATATAATTTGGCAAGACCGACGGGATCTAGTTCACGTTAGCCAGATCATCACGGTGCTTTTTTCACTTCTCAGTAACATGGCTAGAATGACATCCAGTCGAGGGGGGTGCTTGTAGTCCCCCATTCAACGATGCCTGTATTCCAACATACATAACTCTCTCAGCCATGAGTTCCACGAGAATATCCTCCACAGACTTCTCTAATGCGCTAGGTTCACCCGACATTCACACTTGTAACAAAATAGATCAGGTAGGCGAACATACAAGCGAGGTAATCAAAAGAATGGTGAGGTCTAGAAATCACAACGCGATATATAATCGATTCTCTGTTAGCTTGGATAATCACGGGTGGCAAAAAGTGGTCCCGACGCAGCGTCCGACGGGTTAAATAAGAAAGCATCGTAACAGATTCCTCCAACAAGCAGGAATGCGTCCATCAATGTGAATCCATCTGTTATGGCATGGTCTCAACGGTCCATTCGCTCATAACTGTTTTTTCTAGCCTTTCTAGTGCATCATTCTAACGATCGGGGAACCTCCAACGATCATGTAGCTTCGCCATGGCGAAGTCCCATTCTGCATGGTTTTATTGTTCCAACGAGGTTCGGGGTCTGCAACCCTGCCCCCTGCGAAGTTTTATTTGAAACTTCCTGTAGTTTTTCTAATTTGGATTTCTTCTTACTGAGATTTCTTGCCTTCTTTCCTGTGATCTGAGTCTCTGGATTCTTCTTTCCATTCTTATTCTTATCTTCTCTTAGCATAGTAGCTTCACACTATTGATGTTCTTTCAAAGGGTTCAAAGGTAATACCTCTTCTCTTATTAACTCCAGGGTAGGTATTCTTCTTTCTTGCATGGATAGGTCCTTCAAACCTTTTTGCATTCTTTCAACCTCGACAATTAATTCTCTTACCCTCTGTTGCTTCGACTTATCCTCTTTTTCTTCTATTAGTCACTCTATTTTTTTGGTTATGAGGTCCCTGTTAGAATATAGAAGATGGTGTGCTCGTTTTACCATTGACGATACCTTCGTCACCCAACCATAGGCCGAAGCCTCCCTCCGAGCACCTTAACCTTGACTGAGAATTCCTCCGGAAGCAAACCCTAGGATAGATAGCCAAACAAAGGGTAGCGCACCTTTCCCCAAGGATAACACATCACAAAAGACTGATCAGATAGTCCAAGCCCTCGCCAATAGATAGTCCAAGCCAACACTAAAACTAGTTGCTGCTGCAACTGCACCTGCAGTCCTCCTCCACACATGCGCACCAAACTGGAGCTGCAGTGCGCACCAAACTGGGAATTGCAATTCAAAGATACTGTCAAATGAGAACTGGCGCCCTATATTTATACTGGTTCTACCAGATTTGTTGGGGCCGACTTTTCCTTTTGGATAGGTGTTTGTTCAGTATATTATTATTATTTATGGCTGACTTCTTCTCTTGGAGGCTAATAACCTAATATAAATTATCTTCTTGAGCTGACAAGGCTTCTAGGGTTATTAGCCAACTCATTAGGGTTTCTCTTGCTTCCTAGAGTCTTCTATCCTCGTCAGGTTCACACGTGGAGGTAAATACCTCCCGCAGCTACCATAATATTAACACTCCCTCCTAGCTAGAGAGGTATTTACAGGTAATGGACTTGAGCACAAAACATACCATTTACCCGGTAGCATCAATATAGTCATTTAGACTATTTCATGACTAGATCA
>ML823278.1:70263-87227 GCA_009831015.1 Picea engelmannii | reverse complement strand
TAGGAAACTCATTACTATATACCTCTCTTGATGGGATTCCTTCATCAATTTTTACATCAATACAGTCAACCATTTTATGCAACCTTTTATAATAGCATCTATATCCTTTACTGTTTGTAGCATACCCTAAGAATATACCTTCGTCAGCCCTATCATCATATTTTCCGAGGTTTTTATCATTATTCTTTATGTAGCATTTACTCCCAAAGACTCTGAAGTGTTTTATTAAGGCAGGTCTTCCAAACCATAATTCATAAGGGGTCTTGTTACTTTGTGGTCTGAGGTGGGATTTGTTGAGCACATGGACTGTTGTGTGTATGGATTCCACCCAGTAGGTTTGACCAATGTTCTTCTCATTCATCATTGACCTGGCCATTTCTTGCACTGTTCTGTCTTGCCTCTCAACAACTCCATTTTGTTGTGGAGTTATTGGGATAGTGTATTCTCTCTTGATCCAATGTTCATCGCAAAATTCCTTGAAGTCTCTTGACATAAACTCTCCTCTCCGATATGATCTTACTGCCTTTAACCTCTTGCCTATTTGAGTCTCTGTTAAATCCTTAAATGTTTTAAACTTCTCAAATGCTTCAACTTTTTCTTTGAGAAAGGAAACCCATGTAAGTCTGTAGTAATCATCGATAATCAACATGAAGTAGTTTTATTTCCCTATGCCTTCCTGTCTTGATGGTCCACATAAATCCATATGAACTAGTTGGAGTGGTTTCTCTATTGAAGTAAAGCTCTTGGACTTAAATTGTGTCCTGTTTTGCTTCCCTACTTGACAGGGTTTACACATTGACTCTTGGGGCTTTGATATTCTCGGAAGATCTTTTATTACCTCGAGGTTTTTGAGTTTGATTAAGTGGTCAACGTTTAGATGTCCAAGTCTCCTATTCCATAACCAGTTTTCATCAAGTTTTATTAGATTACATTCTTCTCTATTTTCTTTCGACACATATACATTATTTTCTGTCCTTATGCCTTTGGCCACCACATGTCCTGAGTTTACAGACTTTATCTTGCAATCCTTGGATGTGAACAAAAACTCGCATCCTCTGTCACACATTTGACTTACACTGAGCAGATCATGTTTCAGCCCATCCACAAGTAGAACATATTGGGCTTTTCCTTTTCCATTACTTAATCTCACCATCCCTTTGCCTTTTATTTTCCCTGGAGTATCATTTCCAAAGGTTACGTTTCTTGATTTTTGTTCACTTAGAGATAGAAACTTGCCTTTGTCTCCCATCATGTGTTTGGAGCATCCACTATCTATATACCAAGGGTTCATTTTTCTTTGAGTAGACAATACTAATCCACACTTGTTACTTTCCTTCTTCTTCCAAAACTTGACATTTTCAGTAGGGGATTTCGAATCTGGTTCATAGTTCCTTAAACAACACTCAATAGATTTATGTCCAAAGTTATGACAGGTGTAGCATTCAACCTCATTATTCAATAAGTCAAAATTATTGTTGCAGTGTTTCCTACTTATTGAGTGTTGATTATTTCTTGGCGTCCTTAGTTGTATGTGTCCAGACTTAATTTGGCAATTTGCAGTCCGTGAAGGATTATTACTTGACTGTATCATTCTTTGTTGCGGGAAGTATTTATTCCTTTGAAATCTTAATTGCTCATGTCTAAGTCTTAAGGAACAATTTACAGCTTTGTGACCAAAGTTAGAACAGTAGACACAATAGCCATAGAAAAATTATTTGTACCTGGAAAATGGTTTCCTTCTTTGAGAAAATCGATTTCTTTCTTGTTGATGACGTCTTTCAACAGAGAGAGCATTGTTTCTTCATTCTACAGATTCAATCCTGGCACCTTTTTCTTTACTCATCCTGGGCAGTTGATTGTCTTCCTTTGTTTCTGCAGGTTTGTTATTGTCATTGGTTGTACTTTTGACAAACTTGATGGGTTCTTCATTTCCTGGCTTCCCACTGCTTGATCCCTCTTCATAACCCAAACCAGTTTTCAGCTTTGGATTCCTTTACTGATTCAGAATGGTGGCTAATCCTTCTAGGGCTTTGATACTTGACAGATTCTGATTATACAAGGCTTGAAATTTCTCCATTTCTTTCCTTGTTTTTACTACTTCTTGTTCTAATGATTCACATCTTGTCTTCTTTTCTGATAGTTGTTGTTTCATAATCTCTTCAATTTTCTTTTCCTCTTCCAATTCTACTTTTAGTAGGACAAGGTATTCACCAGGTTCTTGACTTTCTTTCTCGAACTGTATCAACAATTGTATTTGCTTTCTGTTCTTGATTCTTAGTCTGTCAATCTCTTCCAATGCATTGATCAATTCTCCTTCGATGTCAACCACAACTTCTTCATCATTCTCATAACTACATGTGCTTTTATTATCATAATTCTCTTTGGCCATATGCATGAATTCATTTACCTTATTTTCATAGGAAGAGTCAATATTGGTGTCTTCTGAGGAGTCATCATTGTTTACACATAAACTTTTATTTTTATCAAATCTCCTGGATTTGTGCTTCTCTTCACCTTCATAGTTCTGATCATGTTTCTTGTGTGGACATTTATTTTCAAAATGGCCTATCCTTCCACAGTTAAAACATTTGAAAGGAAGTTTACCTTTGTATTTTCCTGATCCCTTCTTAAGTCTCTTCACAAATTTTTCTTCAATTTCATCGGGCTCAGAATCCTCATTCTTGTCTACTTTAAATGATTCTTCTCTGGAGGTGGGTTTATCTTTAACTATTCTCATTTCATATGTAGTCAGTGTTCCTAGAAGTTGATCAAACTGCAAGGTTTTTATATCATTAAGTTCTTCTATACCAGAGACCTTCCGGTTGAACCTATATAGGAGAGATCTCAAGATTTTTTGAACTAGAGAAGGTTCCCCAATAGTTTCACCAAGTGCCTTCATTGCATTTACCATTTCTTCTATTCTCAGAAATTATTTTCCAATAGTTTCATCTTCCTTCATCTTCATTTGTTCAAACTATATTCTATAGGTTTGAAGCTTTGCACCCTTTACCTTCTCATTACCCTCATAACTGCTAATGAGTTTGTCCCACATTTCTTTCGCAGTTTCTAGGTGCATAACTTTTACAAATTCTGCTTCTGCAAGCCCACTCAAGATAGCATTCATAGCCTTAGCGTTGAAGCTAAATTCTAGTTTGTCATCATTATTAGCTAGCACAACTAGCTTTACATACCCAATATCTACCACATCCCAGACATCTGCACCTAACGCCACTATGTAGGTTCTCATTCTAACTTTCCAGAAGGAAAATTTTGTTCCATTGAATAGAGGGGCCTTATTGGTTGAATTTCCTTCATGGCTTGACATGTTTAAGCTCTAGGATCTACCCTTAGATAAAAGGGTCCAACTCTGATACCAGTTGTTGGACAACTGAGAGGAGGGGTGAATCAGTTGTTACCATGCTTAAACAATTATTCTTCATTTGAAATATTTACAAGGCACTCAGTGATGATCACAACAATGAAGAGAAATAAACAAAGGCACATTCAACATCAGTCACATATATGAGAAATACAGAGATAGATAATTTCCAAGGAAACCCATACAGGGTAAAAACCTTTTTTTATTTATATGATAAATATTATCTACATTCTTTACATTGTCATACTTATGAGCACCAACTCATTGTGAGGCTACAACCTCTGGTTTTGCAATATGCAACTTGCTGAGAGCACCAACTCTCTGTTTTCTCTAGCACCCACTAGAAGGAAGCACCAACCCCCTGGTTTCTCTAGCACCAACTAGAAGGAAGCACCAACTCCCTGGTTTCTCTAGCACCAAGTAGAAGAAAGCACCAACTCCCTCATTTCTCTAGCATCAACTAGAAGGAAGCACCAACTCCCTGTGTTCAAGAACCCACTTGAACCTTTGAGGACACCAGTCCTCCCTAGCACCTCCCAACCACCCTGAATAATAAATTCTTTTTTACTAGAACTTATTACAATGATATAAAATAATTCAATGGCTTACCAACCCTGTTGTTGTTCTGTTACGCTACTCTGCCTTGTCTGCATCCGTGTCTTCTGTACGCCCCTTGCACTTTCTGTTATTCTTCCTTTTATACTCTCTGCACCATATCCCTTTGATGCAACCTTCCTCTACCATGCATCTCTACCCATGCGCTCTGCCTCCTTGCTCACACTTCAATCCTCCCCATGAAAAAAACCCCATCTCTTCTTTGTTCATCATTCTTATAGTACCTATGCTCCTTGTGCATGCAATATTTTCCATGCCACTGCATGCTCACACGGTGCCCAATCTTCTGCACATCTTGAGTGCTTTTCCTAATCATCACAACTCTTTAGCTTCTCTGGTGGTTCCCACCATGCATTCAACAACACTGGGTGTTTTGCTAAGAATCCTCAGCCTCTCTAGCAGTTGAGACTCCTCGTCTTCTCTGGCACAGTCGATCTTATGCCTTCTGTTTCAGTTACAGGATTCAATGCTCATCCATCTGTCAATCCCCCTAACAATCGTCTTTCTTCACTAGACGAAGCTTATAGACTCTTCATATTCTATGGCCATCACATAGAGGTCTCTTCAAATTCTCTAGCAGAGACCATCAATGATTTCTAGTAGTTATACTACAACATGCTACAATAGCCCTCCGATCTTTTTCAAATTCACCTACACCGTTGGATTGATTCCATGGAATTTTTCATTCATTTTGGCATTTCAGCATTCGGTAATTTGGCATTCTTGTGACCATGCATCTCGACATTCCTAGTTGCGATCCCCAAAACAGAGCTTGGTTGCTGTAGCTCTTTCCTCCATCTCTTGCTGATGTGACCAAGGGTAGTGACCACAACCTTATGCATAAGGCGCTTTCACAATTTTGCATTTCATGAGTCTGGAGATGAGGCATCTCAACTCACCAAGTTGTGATCCCTGATATCCTGAAATGGCATGGGATCAATGATTCCAATCAACACTTGATCTAATGGCTCAGATCATTTCGCGATTTCGCATATCGCGATTTCGACATTCCTGTGGTGAATGTTCTTGATGCTTCCAACTCCTGATCCATGAAACTCCGAAAGGGAGTCAGATCAATGGTCCACATAACCCCCAGAGATGGATGGTTGACGGGATTTTGGTGTTTCGCAATTTGGCATTTCGGGACTCCTGATGTTGAGAGTTTCTTGACATCGCTATCTCCTGATTTCTAAAACTCCGAAATGGTGTAAACCTGCTGACGTCACACGTGTCGAATACCTACCACATGTCACCCTGATTTGTGACTTACATGTGCTTGAAATGTTGAATTAGTCTGACACTTTTCATTACCTGGTTGTGCCACATGTTCCTAGCTAACGTGGTTTGCTGACGTGAGTCAGATCGACGGTCCAGATCACATCTTGATCTGACAGCTGCGATTAAATCGCAATATCGCATATTGCGATTTCGGGATTTCTGTGGTTATTATTCTTTGACATCTTCAACTCTCGATCCGAGAAACTCTGAAATGGAGTTGGATCAATGGTGCAGATCACATCTTGATCCGACGGCTGTGGTTAAGTCGTGATTTCGCATATCGCAATTTTGAGAGGTCAGGGAACCCCGTTCCTTTGACTCTCTAGTCAGCGAAATGTTGATTTGTGTCCATGTGTCCTGCCTGAAGATGGATGGTCCTCCTTCTTTTGGGATTTTGTGAGCCCTCTACTCCTTGCACTTTAAAGAATGTGCAAGTTCTCCTCGATCCAATGGTGGTTGGACCCTGCGCTCGGATCTAATGCCCAATATCTATCCTCCATATCTGCGCGCTCCTCTTGTCTACATTGAGATCTGATGGTCATCAAGAATTCGGGATGGGATCCAACGATCACCAACGCTTCTCCTCCAAGCTTACATATCCTCCTTACATGGAATAATTTCTAAGTGTCAGAGGCCTCAACCTTTGATCCACTTGTGATCCTAAGTACGCTATCTCCCTTGAGCTTTAGCCATGAATTAACCTCATCCCTGGTGCACACCTACTCACTGCATTCGACTCTGTGCTAATTCCTCCTAAGCTTACATTGTTCCTATTTTTCCATCGATGCACACTCTTATCCTGCTATCAATGACATGTGCATACTTCCTATAAAGAATGCCAACCATCCTCTGCACTATCTCTTATGATCTTATCGAGCTTGCTCTGCAGTGTCTTCCCAAACTACTTCTGATGCTTGTTTGTTACATTCTTCCTATACTCATGCCATCTTTACTATTGCACTTGCCATCAATGACAAGCATACGCTACCTGTTAAACATTTGCCAGCACTTATGACCTAAAATAATCGTAGCCACGAGGAATACACAGTGGATCTACAATATGACAAGACATAGCCACGACCAATACAAAGTAGATCTATGTGACAGTATATGTGTCATGGTTCAAGAGAAACTTCGTCGTAACCTGGGCAAAGTACATATTAGAGTGATCATTCTACCCAGGGTATTCTTACCGATCTCTATGTAGTACAAATATAACCATGTGAATATATTTCCTGATGTCGAACATGGCAAAAACCATTTGATTACTGGTCAATGATGTAAACTGTTAACAAGCATGAGGGAAATCATCATTAATGTCAATGATTCCCAAGGTACCCTAGTACATTCCAACTAATGTGAATGGATGAGTTGAAGTCAAACATCCATGGAATATTCTTATTACAGGTCAATGATGTAAACCCACTGTCAAACGTGAGGAGGCCTGCCATTGAGGCATGCAGGTCCCAAAGTAATAATTGTCTTTTAAGTCTAGTCCCTGGATAATGTGTTGAAGTCGACGAGAATAGACTCATCGAAGGAAGGCCTTGATGTATCCCCCATCAACAAAATGAAATGAGCACGGAGATGTAATTGGTAGATCAAATGAACATGGACTAACACGAGTATTGAGACAAGATATTTGTGATGGCTAGCTCTCTAGGTAGATACTTCCCTTGAACACTGAGGCACGACAGTAGAAACATGACATGGACCAAAACTTGATGATACAATGGATGTTGTGACTTACGTCAGGTGACCCAAAGGAGTGAAAAATACTCAAAGGATTGGCTCAGTGCAGAGGTTCAGTGGATTAATATGTGCATAAATACAAAGTGTCATGTTCAAGGGAGACTCTAAGAGTTACATTGTAATTTTCTCAAAAACTGCTTGGCTTGCTTCCTTCAATTTTTCCCCCATCCAGATAGATGAGTACCTCTTTTTAATTTAACGAGCTCAAGGAGGGTAACACATGATCGATATAAATCACCTTCGGTAAGTTCCTCTTCCTTTATTTAACAAACTAGAAGAAGTAATGGTTCAATCCCATATGGGCCTGTCGATGTTTGTTTTAACGAGTCCAAATATAGAAAACTCGAAGGTTTTTAATGATTATAGAGCCTGGAAAAACACTTAAAAGAGAACTCTCCCATTTCCTTTTTCATAAAGTAGTCTGATGAGACTGAAAAAGAGATAAACTATCACTCAACATACTTTTTATTCAAATACTTTAACGAGCGTGAAGAGAACAAGGTTGCTCGACAATATTTTCATGTTTAGAGAGTCTAAAAAGAACTTAAAGGTGACTCCAATGTTGTCCTTTTTCGTAATGTTAGTCTCGCGAGGCCAAAAAAGAGATAAATTATCACTCGAAAGATGCCCTTTCAAACCTTTTAACGAGTGGGAAAGGAAGCAAGATCACTCGACAATCTTTTCATGTTTAGAGAGTCTAAAAAGAGCTTAAAGGAGACTCCAGAGGGTTCCTTTTTCGTGTATCCATACAGGTCCGAAAAAGAGATAAAAGTCTACCCGGATGCATTCTCATGTATTTACGAGCACATGAAAGAACAAAGACTAATATCGGTATGCCCCCAGCATGAAAGCTAGTGGCTTAACTCCAGAATGATCAACAAAGGCTGGAGACATGTCCTCCAAGCTTCAATTCAATCATCGGCTCTAAGGTCATCACCAATTTCTCTAGTAGATGAGAAAAATAAGAAGGGTGGATGGAAAGAAGGTTCAAGAGAGGTGATTGTTTCATTTTTTAATGAGCTTGACACAAGAAAAGAACTATGCTCAGAGCCTCTATTTCATTTTTTAATGAGCTTTCCATAGAGAAGAGAAACTATGTTCATGGCCTCTGTTTCATTTTTTAATGAGCTTTCCATAGAGAAGAGAAACTATGCTCGTGGTTGCTTCCTGATCATGTCTTTCGAGAGGATAATGCTCTGTAAGGATACCATGTCAAGGGACAAAACTTGTTCATGGCTTCCAAGAGATCTTCGTTGGATGGAAGATAATCACTCAGGAAGGAACACTTGTCAAGGGTCATGATAGGAGGAAGGAGATCAAACTCCAATAATCCTACTGAAGAAATCACCATGTCTACTACTGAATCCAAATCATTGGAAGTTGAGAGCATGGGAGATGATAGAAAATCGACATCAGGTGGGGAGATAGAATGTATATCTGCTCGAATTTCTTCACAAGGGGGAAGAAAACAGGATCGGTGACGGTTATTATCCCAAGGTAACTTGTCAATGCAAAGCATCTCTGGAATAGATTCATTCGAAGGAAAAGTTGGGGAAATGTGATCGATCGCAGACGATAAGGAACTTAATTGTGATTGCATCGAGGAAACGTCAGGCGCCAATAGAAATTGGTCATCTGACAAGGGAGAAATGGATTGGATAGAAGTGTATGATGTTTCGGCTGGACTAAGTGGCATGGTGTCACCTAGTGCATCGAATTCCAATGGACGAGGTACAATCCAAGGGTCAGATGATTCCAAATATTGATAAGCCGCGGTCGAAATCATATCGACGGTGGCAATATGATGTGTAGTTGGTGGAAGTGGTGTAGGAAAGGTACCCATGAGGCTAGAATATTTCACTAAGCCAACACTAACGCTTTCATACATGATCTTGTGGCCTCCAAAGAAAGGAATATTGTTGGTAGCGAGAATGCGAGCATCGATTGTGAAGAAATCCAAGTGATCAACGGTGAAAATTTTTCCCTGATGAGGAAATTCGACACATCCGAAAACTGACGAGGCAATGACAATAATAGTATAAAACCAACTTCTTACAAGTAAAAAGCTATAATCGATGAGAGCATCGACCACCTTGACATCAACAGTAGCAGTTTTGCCACCTAATTGGATGGACAGGGACTGTAAAAGCCCATGGGGATGAAAACCTCACCCATTGAAGGCGTGTAACATCGTTGGGGATTTTTTGAGTGTTGGTGATTTTAAACCTTTCCAACATGCCAAAGACATGACACAAGTTGAGGATTCCTCATCCAGAATAGTTCAGTGGATTTGTTGGTTATGAAGAACAACATCAACTTGGAAAGCAAGTTGGTGGGAGAGTCAAGACGCATAATTGTCTAGGCTAAACATGATCTGGTTGGACGACTCAAGATCAATAGTTCCAAGAGCAGCCAAGAGTGTTCTACGTTGACTAGGGTAGTGCTATGGAACTTCTAATGCAGACATAGCACACGGTGCTTGAGCCAAATCTTCAACAATGTTGTAGTTTTGGGTGGCACGTGAACTAGGATTAAAGGTAGCTTTACGTATAGTGCTCTTAGGAGGGAATAAGATAGAGTCGAACGTGGGTTTCTCGATCTGAAGTGGTCCATATGGATGATTAACCGATGGAAGACTAATGGAGTATGATGATGGATGCGGTAAAGTACCAGTACCGTTAATGTCCTTTCCTTTATTAGGGTTACCTGGTGTGTCATATGTTTTAGAGCGAGTGGTAAAATTGATCCCATTAAAAATATATATATGTGCACTCGACGAGGCCTCATCATTAGGATCGCTAGAAATTCCCCCAGGAGAGGGGGTTTGAGAAACCATGGATTGCTACTGTGGAAAAGGATGAGTAAGCACAATGGGTTGTGACTTTCCTTGGAAAATTTTGGCCACTTCATTGCGAAGTGGACAGTATTGAGTGTAGTGATTGTCACCACAAATGATACATGGGAATTTCAGCTTTCATTGTGTTTTCTTTTCGGTAACAGGTGGTTGACCTTGATTTTTTGTTTGTTCATTGTTATTTTTTGATTTATTCTTTGTCTTATTTTTACCTTTGGATTGTTGTGAAGGGGCATATTGAATTGCATTCACCTCAGAGATCTGAGTTTGGGGGGAGGTAGAGGAGGGTGTAGTCGATTTGGAAAAAGATTGAGTTTTGACGAAACTGATAACACCATCTGCATGAGATGAGGATGATGGCTTAGAAGGATTGGTATTAACTCAAGAAAGATTTGGAAGTAAATCATACAAAGTACCAAATTGGGAATAAACCAAATCTAAATACTGATCCTGAGCGATGGCTTCCTCCTCTGTGACTGCACCTCCCATAGCGACATCATGAGCGATCGGGGGTAACAGTGATTTAGTAAACCATTCTTCCAATAGCATGTCAGGAATGACTACCTTGATCATCCATCATCATCGCCTCCACTCATGAATATGGTCAGAGATATGCACAGAGTTAGTTTGAAGAAGGGAGGTCACGATTTTAGTACCCGTCTCGTAGTGAATAGGTAGTTGAAAGTGCGTGAGGAAAGACATGGCAAGGGAATTGAAATCATGAAAAGAAGCACATGGTAGTTCAATATATCACTTTGTTGCTGAACCAGTAAGTGTTCACTGGAAAAGATGAAAACGTATAGAATCATCCATGAGGGAGTTTGATGAACACCACAAATGGAAAGTCATCACATGGTTGTTTGGATCTTCTCCAGGGTTTCTATCAAATTTTAGAATATCAGAAGGATGTTTAGCTGGAATGACTGGCCAAACCGGTGAATGAGAAATAAGATCATTAGTTAACTAAGACAAGTCTAGGAGATCCAGAGTCGCAAGGAAAGGTATCTATCGGTTAATGTGCGAATGATACTGGTGCGACATAGGAACACCAGTAGGACCATAGACTAGGTTAGGTGGATTGTTGTAACCAATAGGTCCTCCTACATACGGTTGTTGCTGGCCAGGATAAGAAGGATTCAATGGTGCATGAGAAACATTGGCATAACCTGATAGGTTCTGAACATTATAGGCCGGGTGATTTATTTTCCTGTGAGGAGGATAAACATTTTTCCCTTAAGAATAGTAAGGAATAGATCCTAGAGGTGGATACACATGAGGCCCATGAGGAGGATAAGACTGTGGTCCTAGAGAACTCTAGGTGGTGTTTGGGATGCTGCCAGGATAAGATTGTGTTTAAGATATTCCAAAAGGAACAGGATTGGATACTCCTTCTAGTGGGTTATTATACAAGTACCCCCAAACATGGGGTTGAGTAAAAGTGCCTCTTAAAGATCCTCCCCAATATTTTGAAGGGTTTACAGCAAACGAGGATTTCCCCCCTGCCAGTGGTGGATTTATGACTGGGGTATAACTGGTAAATGGAGGTTTCCCTCTAGGAGGACTATGAAAAGGTGGTTGTCCCCCGAGAGGGGTAGGCCCGCCATGGAAAGGTATTCCTCTAGGAGGGGAAGGTTTTATGGATGGTGGTTTCCCTCTAGCCAGTTGTGTTTGGCTAGCAGGGGTATTCATTCTCGGGTGAGAAGATGTCCCAGCAGGATCTTGTGGAACATGTGGAGCTGTAGAGTAAAATATTGTAGAAATGGGTGTAGAGAATGAAGTGCTTTGGAGATGATTAGACGTGATGAGTCCAACATTAGGATGCACTTGTGATGGTGTAATAGTAGGGTTAACAACCTGATCGATTGGGTGATTCATGGTTTGACCGGATGGTCCTATTTCACTAGGAGGGTCATGAGGATGAAACGGTTATCGAAAAGATTCGAAATGTTCATAGAGATCGCCTCCCGATGAATTCCTCCATACAGAATGAGAAGGTGTGGGATTGGTATTTATTGCGGTGCTAGGACGAACAAGAGTCCTATATTCATCACCAAAGATTAGTTCAATGGATCCAATATATATTTCGGTAAAGATCCTCTCTGGTAATCGTGGGATCTCTTTGTCTATGACATTCCCAAGGGAGTCTAAAAAAACCAAAAGTGGTTCGAGAGGGGTTACCAACACAGATGTAGTGGGATTTTCAAATGTGACCAAAGGACCTTCTAAGTTATCTAATGGAGGAGCAATAATGCTTCCAATGTTAGATTGATTTTCTACCTCTCTACAGTAGTTGTCTTCTAGAGGGTTAGGAGATAAGGGTTGATAGCCTTCTGGAGGAATCCCTTGCATCCTATGTGATTGGCGAAGACCTTTATCATCTACGAGCTCAATTGTGGAGAAAAATAGAACACACTGAAAATCTAGGGCCAACTAACAAAAAGAAACAACATGCGCTAATAAAATCTAGGAATCAACCAAGAAGACAAAACTTCTCTCAATAATCGTACTAGTTGGTGATGAAATCCAATGTCGCGTGATCAAGTCAAGAAGGGGATAGGATATGGTGGAACAGTTACAATGGCGACTTTCTTAACAGAATTTCACCTTGGTGCAAGCTTCCACGTAGTAATTGTGGATTTACCCTCCAAGGAGCCTGAGTTAGTTTGACCAATGTTTGTTCCAGGTACAATGAGACTTCCCTTCACCATCACCTTGTGTAAGTACCTAAAGATTATGGAAACTAAAGACACCAATTTGCAGTGAGTCCCTGGGCAGGTACATTTGATAGTCCGATATGAAACGTATGGGCAGGATAACAAGTCTGAAATCAACCTGAGAGGCTCCCACACATAATCGCGGGTATACATCCAAGTGACCCCCAATATACGATTCAACCACTACAAACAGTTAAACCAAGGATGGATAATCTTCGTAATTCATCCGAATGTGACCTCATGCGTAACCCTTGTGTGAGAGGGGATCCTAGAAAACCAATACGACAATTGGATTTGACTCTCCCTAGCTCAGGATGCTAATGTTTGTTTTGAAAACTTTGGAGAGTTGTACTCACAGCCTAATCCAAAGTGCTAACCCTAGTCTATTGTTGATGGAAGATCCTAAAAACAAAAATGTTCTAGATAATTTTTAATTAGTGTTCGTTTTACAACTATTCTTTACTCAAAGGGTGCGTGAA
The DNA here is from genome assembly GCA_009831015.1 of Picea engelmannii. Lineage (NCBI taxonomy): Eukaryota > Viridiplantae > Streptophyta > Pinopsida > Pinales > Pinaceae > Picea > Picea engelmannii. The sequence goes on along the minus strand of ML823278.1, from coordinate 74,156 downwards.
AGTGAAACTGATGGAATGAGAACTCAATTCCCAAAAATATGCATGAAAGATGATAAACAATCATTTCTTTTCAATGAATGCCTATTTAGGGGAAAGAGAAAGAGTCGTTTTCACTTTCAAACACTAATATGAAATGTCCTCTATCAATTGGTTCTCAATCGAATCTAATGCAATGCTAAAACATTTTCAAAAATTCCTTGTAATATGCAAACCAATCACTAATATGTGTCATTGTTGTTTGTATGTGAATAATGATTAATTCAATGAAAAAAACTTCTCCTACCAACTACCCTTTCATAACAAGGAGATTCAGACAAGTATGATCAGATTTTGCACACACAACGCACACCCTCTTGTTGTGATTGAAACAAGAAGCAAACAAAATACAAAAGATAACAAAGCAAAATCAAAAAATTCACACAAAAGAGAGATGTTCACGAACAATGACCTCAAAAAAAATAAAAATGAGAAGATTCGTAGACTTCTGATGTCCTTCACCAAAGTTTATGCTTAGTCAGACAAGAGAGAAAAAGGCAGTGGATTGATTCCAAGTTCTCAACACGAGAAAAAACTCAAAATAAGAGAGAAGGTCACCAAATATGAACAAAAAGAACCTACTTCTCAAAAGGAAAAGGGTCAAATGTCATTAGGAATATGTAATGAAGCATCAAGAAGCTGGAGAAGGGCAAAAAAGAGAGACTAAGTTGCAAAAAACACAACTCTGGAAGGTAATTTTGCAAAAAAGAGGCTAGCGCTCTGGTGTAAGGGCCACCAGAGAGTTATAAATATCTGTCTGAGACCTTTAGTGAGTGTTGTAACTAGGCTAACATGGGCACAGGGGCACCAGGCTTCAAAAACTCAGAAAAAGGTAAAAAAACAACAAAAACTCAGTCAATTTTTTGTCAATCAAGATGCATGTGATGGATTGAGGATTGAATCAACAAGTGCAATCATATATAGGGGGTGAACAAGGCCTATAGAAAACAAATGGTAAGATAAGGTCTATGAGGAAAAAACAAAACCAAAAGTTTTGATTCGATTCCCCAGTGGAGTCGTCAGTTTCTGTTGAAGGAAAATCTTCCTGCGGACAGGTAGATCTCCTCAAAGAGATAAACTCTTAACTCTAAGAAAGAAAGTGCTTATCATGGTCACTGACTTCCTTTTAGGTATAAAAAAACTAATGSATGAAGAGGAAGGAGGAAAGACATACCTTTTATCGGTGTTTTTCCCTGCACGCTCCGAGTTGAACTCTAATCTTGAGCTCCTCGATAAGCCCTATAGACAAACAAAGTACAACCACTTCCTATCCTATCGAGATTAGTTCGAAGAAGACCTATATACTTAGAGACAAATTCATGTAATGTAAAAAATGAATTAGAAAGAAATAGGCCAAGCATATTACATTAATGAGGACAAAATGTTACTTAAAGCCATAGATGGAATGTAGTAGTTTCATCAAGTTCTCCTTGCCTAACCCTTGCTCAAAATCTCCATAATCAGAATGACGATAGCTTCGTTGATTAGCTTCCACTTCACTATGTGTTTCCTATGATATCATAGGTTTCATGCTTCTCATCCCTTCTCCAAATATCACTTATGAGATCATAAGTTTGGTATGATTCTCCATCTAGATCCCCCTTTAACCATGAGAAATCCTTCTTCTATAACCTTGGAGAGGCTCAACCACTTGAGATATATTTGGGGTGAGTTGAGGATTTTCCTCCTTGAGTTAGGGATCTTCCCTGTGATCATGGCTTGTCCAAGCATTTGAATCCAACTGCCTTCCAAGATTGAAAATATCTTTCCCCCATTCTTCTCAACAAACCAACTGCTGCCCAGAATAGGTAGCGCTCCCTCAAAAGGGGTTTCAGAGCATTATAACGCTCCCTCTCAAGGTTTAGGGGGCCACCAACACTCCCAAAAGTAGTAGCACTCCTTCAAAATGGAAGATGAAGTGTTATAATGCTCCCTAACAGTCTATAGGGGGGCGCCAGCACTCCTAAGAGAGGTATAGGGGAGCGCTCTAATCTAAAAACCCAAATTCAATGGTTCTTTCATATGGCAAGAGGTACATAACTCTAGTTAACCATTCCTCTTCTTCCAAATCAAGTGTTTGAGGTGTTTCAAGTGTATTTTTGATGTCGTTATAAGTATGACATAGGCATCATGGTAGTATGCTTTTCTTTACACTTGCGACACTTGTGAGCAAGATGTGACACTTGCAACACTTGTAATGACAACACTTGCGACAATATCAAAGTGAGTAATTTTGATGTGTAATAGTAGGATTTGTAGTAGGAAGAAGGCCAATACCTTTGGGACACTTGAAATCTTCCAGGTTCAGGAAGAAGGAGCGTAAGCTCAACGAGGAGCTACAACTGTTGTCGGATCGAGCAGAGGAAAAGATCCGGACCGTTGAATTTTCACATCCACGTGACAAAGGAGAGCGCAGTGGAAGAGAGCAGATCTGGGCCGTCAAATCTAGCTCAGACAGCCAATATCCCTCGGATCTATTGAAAGGAGCACAAGGTTTAACCCTCGTATGCAAAGGAGAGAACCCGCAAAGTCCTGAAATAGTGAGCACATCAGGATTTCATAGTTCAGGGATTAGAGCATCAAGGGGTCGTGGAATTGTTGCATCGTGATCTCTCGATCCGTGAAGTCTCGAAGGAATTGAGACCATCCATCACTGAGAGGACGTGTGGAATTAATCTGAGGACCCATCAGGGTTTCAGATATCGGGATACAGAGAGGTAGGAGTTCAGGAGAGAGGAAGTCTCAAATCACGAAGTCCCGAAGACATCAGAGCATCCATCTACGGAGGATGTGTGTCACAAGATCCTCGTATTTCAGGGATTCGAGCATCGAAGAGTAGAACGGAGAAGTCTTTGACTTCACAAATTGTGAAGTTCTGAAGTGATTAGGGTCATCCATATATGGAGGACGTGTGGCAGTGATCAGGGAACTATCAAAAGTTTAGTTACCAGGAGTTCAAAGGACTAGGGATCAGTGTCGTTGGGGTCACAAGTCCCAAAACATCAAGAGTATCGGGACCATCCAACAGGAGGACACGTGGTGGAGATTGAGGCATCGGGAAAATCCCCGAAAGGATTATATTGGATTTCAGCATACCGGGGATTGGGATTTCAGAAGTTGGGAGGAATCAGTTTCGATTGCAGAAGTCGCGAAGGGCTGAGGGTCGAGGTCTCAGGCGAACATGTAGCACGTCCATCAACTGGGGACCGCATGGTTGACAGGTGGAGGACATACATCACCTTTGAATGGATTCAACCCATTGTGGACTTATCACATCTCAGGGATTTGCTAAGAAGGAACACAAGGGCTCAACACTTCAACTCGTGAAGTTGCGAGTAGTGAGTGGTGCTAGTAGTTAGTCGTAGCCTATGGTTATATGTAGAGGGTGCTAATAGGAGGAGCTATACCCATATCACAATCTCGGGTATCAGAGGTTTGGAGAAATAAGAGTCGAGAGCTTCAACTCACGAACTTGCGAGATCACGAGTTGTGAAGGCACTTGTGTTAAGGTCTTGGTCAGAGCGTTGTGGTCGCTTGGAGGAGGTGAAGCTCACACCTTGTGCATGCTTGCATAGGTGTGGTTTCTAAAGGACCTTTGGATAGGATTCGTTGAAGGTTCCAATAGGGAATCAAAGGAGCCACTTCCGCTCGAGGTGGATTTGGAACAATCCTGTGGTGGATCTTGACCCGAGGGTCAGGGGTATACATCATTAGGGCTCTTCGCTTTTGTAAAAGATATGAGTTTCCACTGCAATGTTTTTGTGAGCATGACAAGTTTGTTATTATTTGTAATTTGAATGTTTATTATTTGTTATAACACATAAATAACAAATTTTAACTTTTATGGTAACAATTTT
>ML823278.1:45733-70163 GCA_009831015.1 Picea engelmannii | reverse complement strand
TGTTTAATATGGGTTTCACGGTCTCTATATCCCCTTCTCAATTTTAATACATCTTTTTGGTTGGAATAAGGGCTTATGTTCTCATGCCACAAATTTTGTACTAGTCCCTTATCTGGTCCAATTAAATTCATGTCAGAATGAGGTAGCCTACCAATGAAGACCCTCAAATCTATTAGGCCACCTGTGTAGAGGCTATCTCGTCTATGAGAATACTTTCTAATGGTTTTGACATATCATTTCATGAAATGAGAGGTTTGTTGTAGAAAACGATGTTTTCTTGTGATCTTTCTAACAACTAATTGTGACAAGACACATTGGGTTGCATTGTGGTTTTTAGAATGATATTTCTTACCAATTGTTTGAAAAACATCTACAAGTTTTCTAAAAATGTGATGATTTGTTTCTAAACTTTTGACTTTTTTAATTCCTAAAATTATCCTAACAATAATCAAACTTCTATATTTTAACAAATCCAACAATAGTTGACATTTAGCTTGATCAGATTTTGGTTCAAAATATTATTTAATGATATTATAAGAAGATAATGAATAGTACGGTTTGGTGACTTAACTTCAAGTGATGGTATACCACTTTCATAAGCTTGAATGGATTTAGGAGTTCTTCGCCACACAATGCTCAATCTAGGTAGGGATGATGAACCCTTATTATGGAACTCTTTACCTCCTTGTTGTGGAGTTAACAATGTTGCAGTTATTTCCCCTTGAATCACTAACAAATCAAATCTGGGAGGAGAGTGTAGATGGGATTAACTAAATTCTAGAATGCCTGAAATTCCAAGAAGAGGTTGCACCACATGAACTTCTTCACCACAATGTTGTGCACTAGTTTCCTCTCTAGTTTCATCCATTGTATAATCAGCTCCAAGAAAATCCTCCATCATTCGGTCATCCATAACAAGATTTATTGATGAAATACTGAATGGATTGGTATCTACTGAAACCATGTACTTTTCTTGTTGTGATGGAGGAGAAACAACAATGACATCTATTCTACTAGAAATTAGATTTCCCTCTTATGAAATCCTATGCTTTAACATACATAACTTTTCCTTTTCTCTTTCTTCTTCTACCTTTTCAATCAATTTCTCTTTTCTCGGAGAATTTCTTTCTTAAATTCGTCAGGTCCCCGTGTTTAAAGAGAAAAATTGGCTTCCAAGCACTTGACCAAAAATTTATCTTGGTATTACAAAAGAAGACACAACTAACAATTCCAATTCCAATTGGACAAATTTGTTTTCGTATTACAAAAGAAGACACAACTAATAATTCCAATTCAAATTGGATAAATTTGTCTTGGTATTACTCAAGACGAAAACTAACAATTCCAATTCCAAATTGGACAAATTTGTCTTGGTATTACAAAACTGACAATTCCAATTAGACAAATTTGTCATGTTATTACACAATAAGACACAACTAACAATTTCAATTGGAGAAATTTATCTTCCAATTCCAAGAAGACACAAACAACAATTCCAATTGGGAAAAAAAATCTTCCAATTGCAAGAAGACACAAGAAGACAAAAAACAACATTTCCAGTTCCACTGGGACACATTTTTCTTCCAATTCTTCCCAAAATGGTCTTGCAATAGCACAAACTTGTCTATGATTTAAACAAGAAGACTAAAATAAGAACAACCTATTTGTGCACTCTATTTTTGTGGGAAGATGTTGGGAACTTTATTTGATGGGCTTGAGATATATGAGGTAGTGGAGTGTTCTTGGAACAAATAAATTCCCAGTAGGAATGTGCACATGTTTTTATTGGGAATACATGAGCGACAATTACAAGTATTTCAAGTCACAAGAGCGTGTGTGTTACCTTAATGAAACATATATAAAATTTATTATAAACCAAACATCTTTATGAATACATATGTATAAGGGTATGGGGACAACTAAGACCTAAGGGATTATGATTGAAAGTGTTTTGAACCATAGAGAATTGGTTAGAACGCCAAGATGTGGGTGATGTGAGTGCAAGGGTTTTGAGGCCTTTAACAAGAGGTATATGCATAGTACACTAGGGCTCAAGTGTGGAGGGGGTTAGGGATTGAGTACAGGTTGTGGTCTAAGTCTATCTCTAGATTGAGCTCTAGGTCCTGGTCATTGTATATGTCAATCTCTAGGTCATGTCCATTTTATAGATCTAGGTTGTGTTTTAATTCTATATATAGCTCTATGTCATGGTCTAGGTCATGGTATAGGTCTAGCTCTAGGTCTATGTCATGGTCTATGTCATGGTCATCATATATGTATAGGTCATGGCATAGGTATTTCCATATATATATCTTACTATGTCTAGGTCTAGATCTAGGTATTGACATGTTTAAGTCATTTCCATTTATTTCCTTGTGATATAGGGAGGGGGGGTGCAAGGAGAGGAAGAAAGAGAGTGTGAGAGAGGGAAAGGGAAAGATAATGAGAGTGTGTGAGAGTGATAGATAGGGAGATAGAGAGGGGGAATAGAGAGTGAGAGGAAGGGTGGAGAGAGAGGTAAGGGGGTTATATAGAAGAAAATAGATCAAGGTGGGGAGAGTGGGGGAGAGAGAGGGAGGGGGATACATGGAGTGAGAGAGAAAGAATTATATGCAAGAGGTAAAGAGATAAGGGTGTATATATGGATTTTTTGAGAGTGTGAGAGGGTGGGGGAGAAAGAGCAAGAGGGTGGGGGATAAATACTAAGAGGGGGGCYAGAGAGAGAGAGGTGGGAGAGATATGGTAAATGTAGGAGAACGAAAGGAGAGATAGTGGGAGGGAAGGAGGTGGGGGGTAGAGAGAGTGTGTTTGAGAGTACATATATATAATTGTTCTTTCATACATAATTTATCACATGTCAAACACTGATTGTTAATAAAGAATATCAAATCCACTAAAATATTAATCTTATATTAAAATATAAAAAATAATCAGCATACCATAATCATCATTAAAGAATGTGGAATCATTATTAAATTGTAGGTGAATTGTCATATCCAAGAAATATCATTATTAAACAAGAGGTATAGGCATACTACACTTAGGGATTAGGGTGTGGAGGGGATTAAGAGTAGACTATAGGTTATTCCTAGGATTATATGGAGCTAGAGGGGTCTAGGTTATGGTCTAGGTCATGTTCATGTTCATATAAGTACTCCATTGGAAGAAGAAGAAAAAGATTCCACTCACCTTATAGTAAAGGCTACATTTCTTTGTTGTACATATATTTTATTCGTTGTGATCCTTGCCTTGCATTTAGATGGAAAGAGAGAGAGAGGGAGGTAGACCTAGGGGAAAAGAGAAGGATCCATGGAGGGAGAGAGAAAGAGGGGAAGAGAGAGAGAGAAAGTGAGAGTGAGACTAAAAACAAGGAGAGAGAGAAAGAGGCGGTAGATGTAGGAGAGAAAGAGAGGAGTGATAGTGGGAGGGAGGAGGGGGATATAGAGTACATTCAAGTGAGAGAAGAGGGGGGAGGGAGATAAGGTCCGGGAGGGAAATATCCAACAATAGTAGAATAGATATTCAGAGTGATATGGAGAGATAGAGGGATAGGGTAGAGGGAGAGGGTGTTAGAGAAATAAGGGGAGGGAGGGAGAGATACAGGAATATAATAAGAGAGGTAGATACTGATATGGAGAGAGATATAGAAGGAGGTAGAATTATAAAGAGAGAAAGAGGGGAAGAGAGAGAAAGTGATAGAAAGTGAGGGAGGGAGGGAAAATGGGAGGAGGGATGGGGAGAGAGACAGAGATAGAGGAGTATGAAATGAGGGGGGAGAGAGATAGAGATATAGGGAGGGAAGAGGGGGAGGGAGGGAAAGAGAGGGAGGGAGGAGGGAGAGAAATAAATGGAGGGAGAGAGAGAGGGAGAGAGTCGAAGAGGGATGATATAGAGAGGGAGTGGTTATGAGAGTGTGAGGCATGGTGAGGCAAGGTCTATGTGTAGGTCATGGTCCAATTCTAGTTCTAGGTCTAGTTCTAGCTATTCATATGCCTTTCCAGGTATAGGTCAATCGAATTTATTTCCTTACCATTCCTTGCCTTCCAATGTACCACTATTTCTAGTGTGCGAAAGTGTGGGAGAGAGAGAGAGAGGAAGAAAAAAAGGGGAGGTAGAGGGTGAATGTGTTAGAGTGTGATAGGGAGAGAGAGGAATACATATAGGGGGGATAGAAAGTGTGCATGCAAGAGGGTGGGAGGGAGAGATAGGAAGACAAAGAGGGGAGGTAGAGAGTGAGTGTGTTAGAGTGTGGGAAGGAGAGAGAGGTAGATAAAGAGGGGAGGTAGAGAGTAAGTTTGTTAGAATGCGGGATGGAGAGAGAGTAAGACATAGAGGGGGATTAAAAAGTGTTTGTGAGAGAGTGTGGGAAGGAGAGAGAGGTATAAAAAGAGGGTATGTAGAGAGTGAGTGTGTTAGAGTGTGGGAGTGAGATAGAGGAACACATAGAGGGGGGATATAAAGTTCATGTGTGCGAGAGTGTGGGAGGGATAGAGAGGAAGAAAAAGAAGGGAGGTATAGAGTGAGTGTGTTAGAGTGTGGGAGGGAGAGAGAGGAAGACGTAGAGGGGGATAGAAAGTGTGTCTGGGAGAGTGTGGGAGGGAGTGAGAGAAAAGAATAGAAAGGAAGTAGAGAGAGAGTGCGAGACTGTGAGAGGGATATAGAGGAAGATAGAGAGGGGGGTAGAGGATATAGGGGTAGATGTAGGAGAGATAGAGGAGATATAGTGGGAGGGATGGGGAGAGAGAGAGAGAGGAGGGATGGGGGGGAGAGAGAAATACAAAGAGGATGGGTATATAGAGAGTGTGTGAGAAGGAGGGAGATGGATACAGAGAGGGGGGGTAGAGAGAGAGATATTTAGAGGAAGGGAACCAGAGACGGGGACATAGAATGGGTGGTAGAGAGAGAGTAAGAGGAAGGGGGGGATACAGAGGGAGAAAAAGAGGGGGAATAGAGAGAGAAATAGGGGCCGAGAGAGTGAGAATGAGACTAACAATGGGGAGATAGATAAAGGGTGGGAGAGTGGTGGAAGAGAGAGTGGAGGGAGGGACAAAGGGCCAGAGGGAGAGAGAGTGGAAGAGTGGGGGGGATAGAGAGGGAGTGGGTGTGAGAGTCCAAGGCATGTTAAGGCAAGGTCTAGGTATAGGTATTTCCATGTCTTCTGATGTCCAAGTCTTTCCATGTTTAGGTCTTATTATGTAGAGGAGTGTGAGGGATAGAGAGGGAGACAGATATGGGGGGTAGAGAGGGAGACAAATATTTTTGGGAGGGATTGAAAACATGTATGATGACTTGGTTGGCTCAGATTTAGGTTCAGGATGACAAACCTAGTGGTTCATTCTACAAATTGATGAAAACCTCCATTTTTGTGAATACCCCTCTATTTCTCTTTCTTTGGAGTTATTTTTATATAGGATAAACAATTCAATTCTTGACAAAAATATAGACATAGATAGAGTCAGATATACAAATTTCAAATATACAATTTTTTTAAAAATTAATATTCTTTACTATTTTTAAAATCTTTTTTTTTCTTCACATATATCAAAATCCTAGAATACAAAGGTCTCTTATTTATGCTACAATGTTTTTTCATCTTAACCATTTCTCGAATGGGTTATATGCGGCACCAAAGGAGACTAATACCTACGATATATTAAAAAAAAATTGTTTTGATCAAGTAAAAACCCTCTTAGCCTTCACAAACACAAGACATTGTAATTTCAGGAATATGTTGACTTTGATCATTTTTAAAAATATTAAATTAATATTACAATTTCCAAAAAATAAAAGGCACAAGAAAAATGGGTTCTATATAAGTATACAAGTTTTTCGAATGAAATTTCATCGTTAAGGTACTCAACACCTGCACAAACAAAAACATATACCTTATATTTTGTTGGAAAAATAATATACCAATGTTAGAAAAAATAGAATTTGACATAGTTATTCACAATTTTTAGGAGTAAAAGTTGTATATTCAGAAAGTTATTTCAATTTCATATGTTTCATATTCTTACACCATATTGAAATTCATTGTAAAAGTACCTTGAATAATCCCTCCAATTTAACAAATTGTTGTTATTCAAGGTTTGCATTGCCACTAACGCATCATGAGAGACAATCATTAGCTTGAACTCACCCTATTATGAAATATAACATATTTGATTTGAAATACATAATTATATTATATGATTAATAAATCATATACAATTTTGTGCATGAAAAATATAGGTAAGATAATTTTAAAGTTCACACTTATTTTACAACAATAAATATGTCATAGGTACATACATAGATAATATATTTTGAGAATCTTGGAAAAATGTAGAGAACATCTAACATAATTTTATAATTTATAATTTTAAAATTAAAGGGAATAAACTCTATTATATCCTCCTCATAGAAGTAAGTTTTTTCTTCAATGAGAGCATTATTATGATTAAGTACTTAATGTACAAGAAAAATATAAACAACATGGATAATAAAAGGCTACAAAAATTGCCTCAAAATCCAACCAAGACAACTAGTGGCTACATTGGGGAATAATGAAAGACATGATTATGCAAAATACTCATAAATTAAAAATATTATTACATCTATATTTAAGGAAAATTCTAGTGTGATACAAAATTAGAGGATAAAACAAAATTAACATACCATAAAGAGGAATTAAACCCTAATCTATATTATCAAAAGTGTTTCTCTAGTTTGACTAGCAAAATCAACATTTTTAAAATAAGAAGAAAATCTCATGAGCTGCATAGTGAAACTAGTTGTTGGACAATTCCAATTGTGGGATGAAATAATTTGTCATATTTCTGAAACTAAGAGGTTTGAAGAAGAAAATAACATTATCTTAGAGTTCCCTACATATACCCAAATTAGATCACAATTTAAAAATATTTCTCACAATATTGACCTTCCTAAGCTTCCAAGCCATCGAAACCATGGTAATATTGGAACTTTCCTCTTAATTCCTTTTTAGCATAGAAATAACATTCTAAATAAATCTAAGTAATCTCTTACCTTTATTACGGTATGATAGAAAAAATTTGGTCTCAGTGATGCATCATCATCATCACCATAATCATATTCATAATCATCATCATTGTTTTCATCGGTGTCATCGTTGTGGTCATTGTCGTCACCGTTGTTTCCATCATCATCATTTCCACCATCACCATCATCATCATAACCATACACATTGTCATCATAATGATCATCGTCATCGTCGTCATCGTCATCATCGTCATCGTCGTCGTCGTCGTCGTCGTCGTCATCGTCGTCTTCGTCATCGTCGTCGTCGTCATCCTCGTCGTCATCATCTCCATCGTCATTATCATCATCATCATCATTTGTCGTCGTCATTGTCGTCATCATCATCGTCGTCATTGTCGTCATCATCATCGTCATCATCACCATCATCATTATAATCATTAGCATTCATCATCACCATCATCAGTTATCATTATCATCATCATCATTATCGTTGTCATCATCATTTTCATTGTCATTACCATCATCATCGTTGTTGTTGCTATTGTTCTCACCATTATCATATCCATCATTTTCATCATCATCATCATCATCATCATTGTCATCCTCATTATCGCCACCATCATTCTTACCATTTTTGTTTCCATTGTCACTATTGTTGCCACTATCATCTCTGTCATTGTCACTACCACCATCACCATTGTCATTTTGGTTACTATTATCATGGTCGTCATGGTCATTATCATCATTGTTGTCCTCATCATCGTGTTTTTCATGGTCATCATTGCCACCACTATTGTCGTCATCATCATTGTCGTTGTCATTTTCATTGTTGTCTTCATCATTGTCGGTGCTTCCATCATCCTCATCACTCCTACCATCATCGTTTTCATCATGGTCATTGTTGTGGTCATTGATGCCATCCTCATGGTCCTCTTGGTCATCATCGTCATTTTTTTCGTTGTCGTCATCATCAACAACAACAACAAACTAATGCACAATCATCATCGTCGTCGTCGTGATCCTCATCCTCCTCCTCATCAAACTAATCCACACAACTATTGAAAATCAATATTAAAAAAATATTGTCATTTGAAATATTTCAACATCAACATCATCGTCATCATTGTAATCATCATGAATAGTGATAATACAACTATTAAACATTAATATTAAAAAAAGGTTTCCATTCGAAATATATAATATTCATATACTAAAATTTCAACTTGAAACTCATCAACATATAAACACTCTAAAAATTTGGAACTTCATCATCATCATCATCATCAATTAAACATTAATGTTAAAAAGTTTTGTAATTTGAAATATTTAATATTCATATACTAAAATTTCAATGTGACATTCATCAACATATAAACACTCTAAAAAATTGGAACTCAAAAATCATGCACAACATTAAATAATCATTAAAAAGTGGATATTGATATTTCAATTCTTCTTCATCATCATCATCAATTAAACATTAATATTAAAAATGTTTTCATTTGAAATATCTAATATTCATCTACTAAAATTTCAACTTTGCATTCATCAACATATAAACACTTTAAAAATTTGGAACTCAAAAATCATGCACAACATTAAATAATCATAAAAAAGTGGATAGTGATATTCCAATTCTTTTTCATCATCATCATCATCAATTAAGCATTAATATTAAAAATTATGTCATTTGAAATATCTAATATTCATATATTAAAATTTCGAATTTGAATTCATCAACATATAAACACTCTAAAAAAATGGACCTCTAAAATCATAAATTACATCCAACATTAAGAAAATAATTAATATCTCATTACAAATAATAATAAACATGTGATGGATTCATCATCATCTCATTTGAAATATTTAATATTCATATACTAAAATATCRTCATCATTATGTCATTTGAAATATTCATATACCAAAATTTCAACTTCTAACAATTTAAAATTTTCGAAATCATCATCATCATTTTGTCATTTGAAATATTTATTGTCGTCATCATCATAAACAATATTTAATATTCATATTATTAAAATTTAGTTGTCATCATCATATCCTTTGAAATATTTAATATTCATATACTAAATTTTCAATGGAAGACTCATCAACATATAAACACTCTAAAATTTGAAACTTATCATCATTTATAATATTTAATATTCATATTATTAAAATTTAGTTGTCATCATCATATCCTTTGAAATATTTAATATTCATATACTAAAWTTTCAATGGAAGACTCATCAACATATAAACACTCTAAAATTTGAAACTTATCATSATTTATAATTTATAATTTTTAATATTCATTAACATTCATATACTAAAAATTCAACTTGACACTCACTAACATATAAACACTCTAAATATTTGAAACTCTAAAATCATAGACAACATTAAATAGTCATTAAAAARTGGATAGTGAAGAAAATAATYAAGATTCCATTACAAATAATTATAAACTTGTGATAAAAAATCATAKTGAAAACTCACAACTTTACAAAAGTTAACTTTATTATATTAAATTTATATAAACTAATAGTTTTTATTATATTAAATTTATATAAACTAAAAAAATGTAAGAACAATTTACTATATAAAATTTAACCATTATTGACTTAGCATATCGTTCACCGTAGGCTGATGAAAGAGAATGGAGGGTAGATGTCATCTTTAAGCTCACTCGGTAGATGAATATCTGGAAGTCCTTTTCCATATAATAAATTCCTTACGGTGAAAATATATGATAACATAAAATTGTATTTGTATGTAATTTTTTTTTTAAATTTAAAATGCACAGTACTAAACACTAATCATTAAAAGGTAGATATTCATATAATGTCTGGGTTAGCACAACTTTGCATTCTAGATAGCGAAATTACATCCAACATTAATAAAATTGTTACCATAAAAGTTAAAATTTGTTATTTATGTGTTATAACAAATAATAAACATTCAAATTACAAATAATAACAAACTTGTCATGCTCACAAAAACATTGCAGTGGAAACTCATATCTTTTACAAAAGCGAAGAGCCTTAATGATGTATACCCCTGACCCTCGGGTCAAGATCCACCACAGGATTGTTCCAAATCCACCTCGAGCGGAAGTGGCTCCTTTGATTCCCTATTGGAACCTTCAACGAATCCTATCCAAAGGTCCTTTAGAAACCACACCTGTGCAAGCATGCACAAGGTGTGAGCTTCACCTCCTCCAAGCGACCACAACGCTCTGACCAAGACCTTAACACAAGTGCCTTCACAACTCGTGATCTTGCAAGTTCATGAGTTGAAGCTCTCGACTCTTCTTTCTCCAAACCTCTAATACCCCAGATTGTGATATGGGTATAGCTCCTCCTATTAGCGCCCTCTACATATAACCATAGGCTATGACTAACTACTAGCACCACTCACTACTCGCAACTTCACGAGTTGAAGTGTTGAGCCCTTGTGTTCCTTCTTAGCAAATCCCTGAGATGTGATAAGTCAACAATGGGTTGAATCCATTCAAAGGCGATGTATGTCCTCCACCTGTCAACCATGCGGTCCCCAGTTGATGGACGTGCTACATGTTCGCCTGAGACCTCGGCCCTCGGCCCTTCGCGACTTCTGCAGTCGAAACTGATTCCTCCCAACTTCTGAAATCCCAATCCCCGGTATGCCGAAATCCAGTATAATCCTTTCGGGGATTTTCCCAATGCCTCAATCTCCGCCACGTGTCCTCCTGTTGGATGGTCCCGATACTCTTGATGTTTTGGGACTTGTGACCCCAACGACACTGATCCCTAGTCCTTTGAACTCCTGGTAACTAAACTTTCGATAGTTCCCTGATCACTGCCACATGTCCTCCATATATGGATGACCCTAATCACTTCAGAACTTCACAATTTGTGAAGTCGAAGACTTCTCCGTTCTTCTCTTCGATGCTCGAATCCCTGAAATACGAGGATCTTGTGAAACGCATCCTCCGTAGATGGATGCTCTAATGTCTTCGGGGCTTCGTGATTTGAGACCTCCTCTCTCCTGAACTCCTACCTCTCTGTATCTCGATATCTGAAACCCTGATGGGTCCTCAGATTAATTCCACACGTCCTCTGAGTGATGGATGGTCTCGATTCCTTCGGGACTTCACGGATCGAGAGATCACGATGCAGAAATTCCATGACCCCTTGATGCTCTAATCCCTGAACTATGAAATCCTGATGTGCTCACTATTTCAGGACTTTGCGGGTTCTCTCCTGTGCATACGAGGGTTAAACCTTGTGCTCCTTTCAACAGATCCGAGGGATATCAGCTGTCTGAGCTAGATTTGACGGCCTAGATCTGCTCTCTTCCACTGCGCTCTCCTTTGTCACGTGGATGTGAAAATTCAACGGTCTAGATATTTTCCTCTGCTCGATCCAACGACAGTTGTAGCTCCTCGTTGAGATTACGCTCCTTCTTCCTGAACCTGAAAGATTTCAAGTGTCCCAAAGGTCTTGGCCTTCTTCCTACTACAAATCCTACTATTACACATCAAAATTACTCACTTTGATAGTGTCGCAAGTGTTGTCATTACAAGTGTTGCAAGTGTCGCATCTTGCTCACAAGTGTCGCAAGTGTAAAGCAAAGCATACTACCATGATGCCTATGTCATACTTATAACGACATCAAAAATACACTTGAAACACCTCAAACACTTGATTTGGAAGAAGATGAATGGTTAACTGGAGTTATGTACCTCTTGCCATATGAAAGAACCATTGAATTTGGGTTTTTAGATTAGAGCACTCCCCTATACCTCTCTTAGGAGTGCTGGCGCCCCCCTATAGACTGTTAGGGAGCATTATAACACTTCATCTGCCATTTTGAAGGAGTGCTACTACTTTTGGGAGTGTTGGTGGCCCCCTAAACCTTGAGAGGGAGCGTTATAATGCTCTGACACCCCTTTTGAGGGAGTGCTACCTATTATGGGCAGCAGTTGGTTTGTTGAGAAGAATGGGGGAAAGATATTTTAATCTTGGAAGGCAGTTGGATTCAAATCCTTGGACAAGCCATGATCACAGGGAAGATCCCTAACTCAAGGAGGAAAATCCTCAACTCACCCCAAATATATCTCAAGTGGTTGAGCCTCTCCAAGGTTATAGAAGAAGGATTTCTCATGGTGAAAGGGGGATCTAGATGGAGAATCATACCAAACTTATGATCTCATAAGTGATATTTGGAGAAGGGATGAGAAGCATGAAACCTATGATATCATAGGAAACACATAGTGAAGTGGAAGCTAATCAACGAAGCTATCGTCATTCCGATTGTGGAGATTTTGAGCAAGGTTTAGGCAAGGAGAACTTGATGAAACTACTACATTCCATATATGTCTTTAAGTAACATTTTGTCCTCATTAATGTAATATGCTTGGCCTATTTATTTCTAATTCATTTTTGACATTACATGAATTTGTCTCTAAGTATATAGGTCTTATTCGAACTAATCTCGATAGGATAGGAAGTGGTTGTACTTTGTTTGTCTATAGGGCTTATCGAGGAGCTCAAGATTAGAGTTCAACTCGGAGCGTGCAGGGAAAAACACCGATAAAAGGTATGTCTTTCCTCCTTCCTCTTCATGCATTAGTTTTTTTATACCTAAAAGGAAGTCAGTGACCATGATAAGCACTTTCTTTCTTAGAGTTAAGAGTTTATCTCTTTGAGGAGATCTACCTGTCCGCAGGAAGATTTTCCTTCAACAGAAACTGACGACTCCACTGGGGAATCGAATCAAAACTTTTGGTTTTGTTTTTTCCTCATAGACCTTATCTTACCATTTGTTTTCTATAGGCCTTGTTCACCCCCTATATATGATTGCACTTGTTGATTCAATCCTCAATCCATCACATGCATCTTGATTGACAAAAAATTGACTGAGTTTTTGTTGTTTTTTTACCTTTTTCTGAGTTTTTGAAGCCTGGTGCCCCTGTGCCCATGTTAGCCTAGTTACAACACTCACTAAAGGTCTCAGACAGATATTTATAACTCTCTGGTGGCCCTTACACCAGAGCGCTAGCCTCTTTTTTGCAAAATTACCTTCCAGAGTTGTGTTTTTTGCAACTTAGTCTCTCTTTTTTGCCCTTCTCCAGCTTCTTGATGCTTCATTACATATTCCTAATGACATTTGACCCTTTTCCTTTTGAGAAGTAGGTTCTTTTTGTTCATATTTGGTGACCTTCTCTCTTATTTTGAGTTTTTTCTCGTGTTGAGAACTTGGAATCAATCCACTGCCTTTTTCTCTCTTGTCTGACTAAGCATAAACTTTGGTGAAGGACATCAGAAGTCTACGAATCTTCTCATTTTTATTTTTTTTGAGGTCATTGTTCGTGAACATCTCTCTTTTGTGTGAATTTTTTGATTTTGCTTTGTTATCTTTTGTATTTTGTTTGCTTCTTGTTTCAATCACAACAAGAGGGTGTGCGTTGTGTGTGCAAAATCTGATCATACTTGTCTGAATCTCCTTGTTATGAAAGGGTAGTTGGTAGGAGAAGTTTTTTTCATTGAATTAATCATTATTCACATACAAACAACAATGACACATATTAGTGATTGGTTTGCATATTACAAGGAATTTTTGAAAATGTTTTAGCATTGCATTAGATTCGATTGAGAACCAATTGATAGAGGACATTTCATATTAGTGTTTGAAAGTGAAAACGACTCTTTCTCTTTCCCCTAAATAGGCATTCATTGAAAAGAAATGATTGTTTATCATCTTTCATGCATATTTTTGGGAATTGAGTTCTCATTCCATCAGTTTCACTTTCACGCACCCTTTGAGTAAAGAATAGTTGTAAAACGAACACTAATTAAAAATTATCTAGAACATTTTTGTTTTTAGGATCTTCCATCAACAATAGACTAGGGTTAGCACTTTGGATTAGGCTGTGAGTACAACTCTCCAAAGTTTTCAAAACAAACATTAGCATCCTGAGCTAGGGAGAGTCAAATCCAATTGTCGTATTGGTTTTCTAGGATCCCCTCTCACACAAGGGTTACGCATGAGGTCACATTCGGATGAATTACGAAGATTATCCATCCTTGGTTTAACTGTTTGTAGTGGTTGAATCGTATATTGGGGGTCACTTGGATGTATACCCGCGATTATGTGTGGGAGCCTCTCAGGTTGATTTCAGACTTGTTATCCTGCCCATACGTTTCATATCGGACTATCAAATGTACCTGCCCAGGGACTCACTGCAAATTGGTGTCTTTAGTTTCCATAATCTTTAGGTACTTACACAAGGTGATGGTGAAGGGAAGTCTCATTGTACCTGGAACAAACATTGGTCAAACTAACTCAGGCTCCTTGGAGGGTAAATCCACAATTACTACGTGGAAGCTTGCACCAAGGTGAAATTCTGTTAAGAAAGTCGCCATTGTAACTGTTCCACCATATCCTATCCCCTTCTTGACTTGATCACGCGACATTGGATTTCATCACCAACTAGTACGATTATTGAGAGAAGTTTTGTCTTCTTGGTTGATTCCTAGATTTTATTAGCGCATGTTGTTTCTTTTTGTTAGTTGGCCCTAGATTTTCAGTGTGTTCTATTTTTCTCCACAATTGAGCTCGTAGATGATAAAGGTCTTCGCCAATCACATAGGATGCAAGGGATTCCTCCAGAAGGCTATCAACCCTTATCTCCTAACCCTCTAGAAGACAACTACTGTAGAGAGGTAGAAAATCAATCTAACATTGGAAGCATTATTGCTCCTCCATTAGATAACTTAGAAGGTCCTTTGGTCACATTTGAAAATCCCACTACATCTGTGTTGGTAACCCCTCTCGAACCACTTTTGGTTTTTTTAGACTCCCTTGGGAATGTCATAGACAAAGAGATCCCACGATTACCAGAGAGGATCTTTACCGAAATATATATTGGATCCATTGAACTAATCTTTGGTGATGAATATAGGACTCTTGTTCGTCCTAGCACCGCAATAAATACCAATCCCACACCTTCTCATTCTGTATGGAGGAATTCATCGGGAGGCGATCTCTATGAACATTTCGAATCTTTTCGATAACCGTTTCATCCTCATGACCCTCCTAGTGAAATAGGACCATCCGGTCAAACCATGAATCACCCAATCGATCAGGTTGTTAACCCTACTATTACACCATCACAAGTGCATCCTAATGTTGGACTCATCACGTCTAATCATCTCCAAAGCACTTCATTCTCTACACCCATTTCTACAATATTTTACTCTACAGCTCCACATGTTCCACAAGATCCTGCTGGGACATCTTCTCACCCGAGAATGAATACCCCTGCTAGCCAAACACAACTGGCTAGAGGGAAACCACCATCCATAAAACCTTCCCCTCCTAGAGGAATACCTTTCCATGGCGGGCCTACCCCTCTCGGGGGACAACCACCTTTTCATAGTCCTCCTAGAGGGAAACCTCCATTTACCAGTTATACCCCAGTCATAAATCCACCACTGGCAGGGGGGAAATCCTCGTTTGCTGTAAACCCTTCAAAATATTGGGGAGGATCTTTAAGAGGCACTTTTACTCAACCCCATGTTTGGGGGTACTTGTATAATAACCCACTAGAAGGAGTATCCAATCCTGTTCCTTTTGGAATATCTTAAACACAATCTTATCCTGGCAGCATCCCAAACACCACCTAGAGTTCTCTAGGACCACAGTCTTATCCTCCTCATGGGCCTCATGTGTATCCACCTCTAGGATCTATTCCTTACTATTCTTAAGGGAAAAATGTTTATCCTCCTCACAGGAAAATAAATCACCCGGCCTATAATGTTCAGAACCTATCAGGTTATGCCAATGTTTCTCATGCACCATTGAATCCTTCTTATCCTGGCCAGCAACAACCGTATGTAGGAGGACCTATTGGTTACAACAATCCACCTAACCTAGTCTATGGTCCTACTGGTGTTCCTATGTCGCACCAGTATCATTCGCACATTAACCGATAGATACCTTTCCTTGCGACTCTGGATCTCCTAGACTTGTCTTAGTTAACTAATGATCTTATTTCTCATTCACCGGTTTGGCCAGTCATTCCAGCTAAACATCCTTCTGATATTCTAAAATTTGATAGAAACCCTGGAGAAGATCCAAACAACCATGTGATGACTTTCCATTTGTGGTGTTCATCAAACTCCCTCATGGATGATTCTATACGTTTTCATCTTTTCCAGTGAACACTTACTGGTTCAGCAACAAAGTGATATATTGAACTACCATGTGCTTCTTTTCATGATTTCAATTCCCTTGCCATGTCTTTCCTCACGCACTTTCAACTACCTATTCACTACGAGACGGGTACTAAAATCGTGACCTCCCTTCTTCAAACTAACTCTGTGCATATCTCTGACCATATTCATGAGTGGAGGCGATGATGATGGATGATCAAGGTAGTCATTCCTGACATGCTATTGGAAGAATGGTTTACTAAATCACTGTTACCCCCGATCGCTCATGATGTCGCTATGGGAGGTGCAGTCACAGAGGAGGAAGCCATCGCTCAGGATCAGTATTTAGATTTGGTTTATTCCCAATTTGGTACTTTGTATGATTTACTTCCAAATCTTTCTTGAGTTAATACCAATCCTTCTAAGCCATCATCCTCATCTCATGCAGATGGTGTTATCAGTTTCGTCAAAACTCAATCTTTTTCCAAATCGACTACACCCTCCTCTACCTCCCCCCAAACTCAGATCTCTGAGGTGAATGCAATTCAATATGCCCCTTCACAACAATCCAAAGGTAAAAATAAGACAAAGAATAAATCAAAAAATAACAATGAACAAACAAAAAATCAAGGTCAACCACCTGTTACCGAAAAGAAAACACAATGAAAGCTGAAATTCCCATGTATCATTTGTGGTGACAATCACTACACTCAATACTGTCCACTTCGCAATGAAGTGGCCAAAATTTTCCAAGGAAAGTCACAACCCATTGTGCTTACTCATCCTTTTCCACAGTAGCAATCCATGGTTTCTCAAACCCCCTCTCCTGGGGGAATTTCTAGCGATCCTAATGATGAGGCCTCGTCGAGTGCACATATATATATTTTTAATGGGATCAATTTTACCACTCGCTCTAAAACATATGACACACCAGGTAACCCTAATAAAGGAAAGGACATTAACGGTACTGGTACTTTACCGCATCCATCATCATACTCCATTAGTCTTCCATCGGTTAATCATCCATATGGACCACTTCAGATCGAGAAACCCACGTTCGACTCTATCTTATTCCCTCCTAAGAGCACTATACGTAAAGCTACCTTTAATCCTAGTTCACGTGCCACCCAAAACTACAACATTGTTGAAGATTTGGCTCAAGCACCGTGTGCTATGTCTGCATTAGAAGTTCCATAGCACTACCCTAGTCAACGTAGAACACTCTTGGCTGCTCTTGGAACTATTGATCTTGAGTCGTCCAACCAGATCATGTTTAGCCTAGACAATTATGCGTCTTGACTCTCCCACCAACTTGCTTTCCAAGTTGATGTTGTTCTTCATAACCAACAAATCCACTGAACTATTCTGGATGAGGAATCCTCAACTTGTGTCATGTCTTTGGCATGTTGGAAAGGTTTAAAATCACCAACACTCAAAAAATCCCCAACGATGTTACACGCCTTCAATGGGTGAGGTTTTCATCCCCATGGGCTTTTACAGTCCCTGTCCATCCAATTAGGTGGCAAAACTGCTACTGTTGATGTCAAGGTGGTCGATGCTCTCATCGATTATAGCTTTTTACTTGTAAGAAGTTGGTTTTATACTATTATTGTCATTGCCTCGTCAGTTTTCGGATGTGTCGAATTTCCTCATCAGGGAAAAATTTTCACCGTTGATCACTTGGATTTCTTCACAATCGATGCTCGCATTCTCGCTACCAACAATATTCCTTTCTTTGGAGGCCACAAGATCATGTATGAAAGCGTTAGTGTTGGCTTAGTGAAATATTCTAGCCTCATGGGTACCTTTCCTACACCACTTCCACCAACTACACATCATATTGCCACCGTCGATATGATTTCGACCGCGGCTTATCAATATTTGGAATCATCTGACCCTTGGATTGTACCTCGTCCATTGGAATTCGATGCACTAGGTGACACCATGCCACTTAGTCCAGCCGAAACATCATACACTTCTATCCAATCCATTTCTCCCTTGTCAGATGACCAATTTCTATTGGCGCCTGACGTTTCCTCGATGCAATCACAATTAAGTTCCTTATCGTCTGCGATCGATCACATTTCCCCAACTTTTCCTTCGAATGAATCTATTCCAGAGATGCTTTGCATTGACAAGTTACCTTGGGATAATAACCGTCACCGATCCTGTTTTCTTCCCCCTTGTGAAGAAATTCGAGCAGATATACATTCTATCTCCCCACCTGATGTCGATTTTCTATCATCTCCCATGCTCTCAACTTCCAATGATTTGGATTCAGTAGTAGACATGGTGATTTCTTCAGTAGGATTATTGGAGTTTGATCTCCTTCCTCCTATCATGACCCTTGACAAGTGTTCCTTCCTGAGTGATTATCTTCCATCCAACGAAGATCTCTTGGAAGCCATGAACAAGTTTTGTCCCTTGACATGGTATCCTTACAGAGCATTATCCTCTCGAAAGACATGATCAGGAAGCAACCACGAGCATAGTTTCTCTTCTCTATGGAAAGCTCATTAAAAAATGAAACAGAGGCCATGAACATAGTTTCTCTTCTCTATGGAAAGCTCATTAAAAAATGAAATAGAGGCTCTGAGCATAGTTCTTTTCCTGTGTCAAGCTCATTAAAAAATGAAACAGTCACCTCTCTTGAACCTTATTTCCATCCACCCTTCTCCTTTTTCTCATCTACTAGAGAAATTGGTGATGACCTTAGAGCCGATGATTGAATTGAAGCTTGGAGGGCATGTCTCCAGCCTTTGCTGATCATTCTGGAGTTAAGCCACTAGCTTTCATGCTCGGGGCATACCGATCTTAGTCTTTGTTCTTTCATGTGCTCGTAAATACATGAGAATGCATCCGGGTAGACTTTTATCTCTTTTTCGGACCTGTATGGATACACGAAAAAGGAACCCCCTAGAGTCTCCTTTAAGCTCTTTTTAGACTCTCTAAACATGAAAAGATTGTCGAGTGATATTGCTTCCTTTCCCACTCATTAAAAGGTTTGAAAGGGCATCTTTCGAGTGATAATTTATCTCTTTTTTGGCCTCGCGAGACTAACATTACGAAAAAGGACAACATTGGAGTCACCTTTAAGTTCTTTTTAGACTCTCTAAACATGAAAATATTGTCGAGCGACCTTGTTCTCTTCACGCTCGTTAAAGTATTTGAATAAAAAGTATGTTGAGTGATAGTTTATCTCTTTTTCAGTCTCATCAGACTACTTTATGAAAAAGGAAATGGGAGAGTTCTCTTTTAAGTGTTTTTCCAGGCTCTATAATCATTAAAAACCTTCGAGTTTTCTATATTTGGACTCGTTAAAACAAACATCGACAGGCCCATATGGGATTGAACCATTACTTCTTCTAGTTTGTTAAATAAAGGAAGAGGAACTTACCGAAGGTGATTTATATCGATCATGTGTTACCCTCCTTGAGCTCGTTAAATTAAAAAGAGGTACTCATCTATCTGGATGGGGGAAAAATTGAAGGAAGCAAGCCAAGCAGTTTTTGAGAAAATTACAATGTAACTCTTAGAGTCTCCCTTGAACATGACACTTTGTATTTATGCACATATTAATCCACTGAACCTCTGCACTGAGCCAATCCTTTGAGTATTTTTCACTCCTTTGGGTCACCTGACGTAAGTCACAACATCCATTGTATCATCAAGTTTTGGTCCATGTCATGTTTCTACTGTCGTGCCTCAGTGTTCAAGGGAAGTATCTACCTAGAGAGCTAGCCATCACAAATATCTTGTCTCAATACTCGTGTTAGTCCATGTTCATTTGATCTACCAATTACATCTCCGTGCTCATTTCATTTTGTTGATGGGGGATACATCAAGGCCTTCCTTCGATGAGTCTATTCTCGTCGACTTCAACACATTATCCAGGGACTAGACTTAAAAGACAATTATTACTTTGGGACCTGCATGCCTCAATGGCAGGCCTCCTCACGTTTGACAGTGGGTTTACATCATTGACCTGTAATAAGAATATTCCATGGATGTTTGACTTCAACTCATCCATTCACATTAGTTGGAATGTACTAGGGTACCTTGGGAATCATTGACATTAATGATGATTTCCCTCATGCTTGTTAACAGTTTACATCATTGACCAGTAATCAAATGGTTTTTGCCATGTTCGACATCAGGAAATATATTCACATGGTTATATTTGTACTACATAGAGATCGGTAAGAATACCCTGGGTAGAATGATCACTCTAATATGTACTTTGCCCAGGTTACGACGAAGTTTCTCTTGAACCATGACACATATACTGTCACATAGATCTACTTTGTATTGGTCGTGGCTATGTCTTGTCATATTGTAGATCCACTGTGTATTCCTCGTGGCTACGATTATTTTAGGTCATAAGTGCTGGCAAATGTTTAACAGGTAGCGTATGCTTGTCATTGATGGCAAGTGCAATAGTAAAGATGGCATGAGTATAGGAAGAATGTAACAAACAAGCATCAGAAGTAGTTTGGGAAGACACTGCAGAGCAAGCTCGATAAGATCATAAGAGATAGTGCAGAGGATGGTTGGCATTCTTTATAGGAAGTATGCACATGTCATTGATAGCAGGATAAGAGTGTGCATCGATGGAAAAATAGGAACAATGTAAGCTTAGGAGGAATTAGCACAGAGTCGAATGCAGTGAGTAGGTGTGCACCAGGGATGAGGTTAATTCATGGCTAAAGCTCAAGGGAGATAGCGTACTTAGGATCACAAGTGGATCAAAGGTTGAGGCCTCTGACACTTAGAAATTATTCCATGTAAGGAGGATATGTAAGCTTGGAGGAGAAGCGTTGGTGATCGTTGGATCCCATCCCGAATTCTTGATGACCATCAGATCTCAATGTAGACAAGAGGAGCGCGCAGATATGGAGGATAGATATTGGGCATTAGATCCGAGCGCAGGGTCCAACCACCATTGGATCGAGGAGAACTTGCACATTCTTTAAAGTGCAAGGAGTAGAGGGCTCACAAAATCCCAAAAGAAGGAGGACCATCCATCTTCAGGCAGGACACATGGACACAAATCAACATTTCGCTGACTAGAGAGTCAAAGGAACGGGGTTCCCTGACCTCTCAAAATTGCGATATGCGAAATCACGACTTAACCACAGCCGTCGGATCAAGATGTGATCTGCACCATTGATCCAACTCCATTTCAGAGTTTCTCGGATCGAGAGTTGAAGATGTCAAAGAATAATAACCACAGAAATCCCGAAATCGCAATATGCGATATTGCGATTTAATCGCAGCTGTCAGATCAAGATGTGATCTGGACCGTCGATCTGACTCACGTCAGCAAACCACGTTAGCTAGGAACATGTGGCACAACCAGGTAATGAAAAGTGTCAGACTAATTCAACATTTCAAGCACATGTAAGTCACAAATCAGGGTGACATGT
Organism: Picea engelmannii; assembly: GCA_009831015.1. NCBI lineage: Eukaryota > Viridiplantae > Streptophyta > Pinopsida > Pinales > Pinaceae > Picea > Picea engelmannii. The sequence continues at coordinate 48,537 of ML823278.1, read as the reverse complement.
GGTAGGTATTCGACACGTGTGACGTCAGCAGGTTTACACCATTTCGGAGTTTTAGAAATCAGGAGATAGCGATGTCAAGAAACTCTCAACATCAGGAGTCCCGAAATGCCAAATTGCGAAACACCAAAATCCCGTCAACCATCCATCTCTGGGGGTTATGTGGACCATTGATCTGACTCCCTTTCGGAGTTTCATGGATCAGGAGTTGGAAGCATCAAGAACATTCACCACAGGAATGTCGAAATCGCGATATGCGAAATCGCGAAATGATCTGAGCCATTAGATCAAGTGTTGATTGGAATCATTGATCCCATGCCATTTCAGGATATCAGGGATCACAACTTGGTGAGTTGAGATGCCTCATCTCCAGACTCATGAAATGCAAAATTGTGAAAGCGCCTTATGCATAAGGTTGTGGTCACTACCCTTGGTCACATCAGCAAGAGATGGAGGAAAGAGCTACAGCAACCAAGCTCTGTTTTGGGGATCGCAACTAGGAATGTCGAGATGCATGGTCACAAGAATGCCAAATTACCGAATGCTGAAATGCCAAAATGAATGAAAAATTCCATGGAATCAATCCAACGGTGTAGGTGAATTTGAAAAAGATCGGAGGGCTATTGTAGCATGTTGTAGTATAACTACTAGAAATCATTGATGGTCTCTGCTAGAGAATTTGAAGAGACCTCTATGTGATGGCCATAGAATATGAAGAGTCTATAAGCTTCGTCTAGTGAAGAAAGACGATTGTTAGGGGGATTGACAGATGGATGAGCATTGAATCCTGTAACTGAAACAGAAGGCATAAGATCGACTGTGCCAGAGAAGACGAGGAGTCTCAACTGCTAGAGAGGCTGAGGATTCTTAGCAAAACACCCAGTGTTGTTGAATGCATGGTGGGAACCACCAGAGAAGCTAAAGAGTTGTGATGATTAGGAAAAGCACTCAAGATGTGCAGAAGATTGGGCACCGTGTGAGCATGCAGTGGCATGGAAAATATTGCATGCACAAGGAGCATAGGTACTATAAGAATGATGAACAAAGAAGAGATGGGGTTTTTTTCATGGGGAGGATTGAAGTGTGAGCAAGGAGGCAGAGCGCATGGGTAGAGATGCATGGTAGAGGAAGGTTGCATCAAAGGGATATGGTGCAGAGAGTATAAAAGGAAGAATAACAGAAAGTGCAAGGGGCGTACAGAAGACACGGATGCAGACAAGGCAGAGTAGCGTAACAGAACAACAACAGGGTTGGTAAGCCATTGAATTATTTTATATCATTGTAATAAGTTCTAGTAAAAAAGAATTTATTATTCAGGGTGGTTGGGAGGTGCTAGGGAGGACTGGTGTCCTCAAAGGTTCAAGTGGGTTCTTGAACACAGGGAGTTGGTGCTTCCTTCTAGTTGATGCTAGAGAAATGAGGGAGTTGGTGCTTTCTTCTACTTGGTGCTAGAGAAACCAGGGAGTTGGTGCTTCCTTCTAGTTGGTGCTAGAGAAACCAGGGGGTTGGTGCTTCCTTCTAGTGGGTGCTAGAGAAAACAGAGAGTTGGTGCTCTCAGCAAGTTGCATATTGCAAAACCAGAGGTTGTAGCCTCACAATGAGTTGGTGCTCATAAGTATGACAATGTAAAGAATGTAGATAATATTTATCATATAAATAAAAAAAGGTTTTTACCCTGTATGGGTTTCCTTGGAAATTATCTATCTCTGTATTTCTCATATATGTGACTGATGTTGAATGTGCCTTTGTTTATTTCTCTTCATTGTTGTGATCATCACTGAGTGCCTTGTAAATATTTCAAATGAAGAATAATTGTTTAAGCATGGTAACAACTGATTCACCCCTCCTCTCAGTTGTCCAACAACTGGTATCAGAGTTGGACCCTTTTATCTAAGGGTAGATCCTAGAGCTTAAACATGTCAAGCCATGAAGGAAATTCAACCAATAAGGCCCCTCTATTCAATGGAACAAAATTTTCCTTCTGGAAAGTTAGAATGAGAACCTACATAGTGGCGTTAGGTGCAGATGTCTGGGATGTGGTAGATATTGGGTATGTAAAGCTAGTTGTGCTAGCTAATAATGATGACAAACTAGAATTTAGCTTCAACGCTAAGGCTATGAATGCTATCTTGAGTGGGCTTGCAGAAGCAGAATTTGTAAAAGTTATGCACCTAGAAACTGCGAAAGAAATGTGGGACAAACTCATTAGCAGTTATGAGGGTAATGAGAAGGTAAAGGGTGCAAAGCTTCAAACCTATAGAATATAGTTTGAACAAATGAAGATGAAGGAAGATGAAACTATTGGAAAATAATTTCTGAGAATAGAAGAAATGGTAAATGCAATGAAGGCACTTGGTGAAACTATTGGGGAACCTTCTCTAGTTCAAAAAATCTTGAGATCTCTCCTATATAGGTTCAACCGGAAGGTCTCTGGTATAGAAGAACTTAATGATATAAAAACCTTGCAGTTTGATCAACTTCTAGGAACACTGACTACATATGAAATGAGAATAGTTAAAGATAAACCCACCTCCAGAGAAGAATCATTTAAAGTAGACAAGAATGAGGATTCTGAGCCCGATGAAATTGAAGAAAAATTTGTGAAGAGACTTAAGAAGGGATCAGGAAAATACAAAGGTAAACTTCCTTTCAAATGTTTTAACTGTGGAAGGATAGGCCATTTTGAAAATAAATGTCCACACAAGAAACATGATCAGAACTATGAAGGTGAAGAGAAGCACAAATCCAGGAGATTTGATAAAAATAAAAGTTTATGTGTAAACAATGATGACTCCTCAGAAGACACC
>ML823277.1:146687-157433 GCA_009831015.1 Picea engelmannii | reverse complement strand
GAAGCAAAAGCTTTTATTAGGTCTTCTTACATTGACTTATTCCAATTAACTTTTAATAGGCCTTATTAACTAATGTCAACCTTTATTACATGGAACTATATTATTCCATCTACATGAGGGGTTAGGGATGTTAGATCCCTAACGTGTCCTCCCCCTTATAAAAGAGCCTTTTCCTCAAGGATTGAGATGATGTTACGAGGAAATTCTCTTTATGGCTAGGGTAAACCACAATAGATGGAAATGCCTGCAGAAATCAACTCTCTTCTCAAGTATGATATGAAAAAAAATATGTTAGCAAGATAAGATAAAATTCCTACCTCATACAGACGTTTGACGAAGTCCACCGTTGAGCACTTAACCCAAAGCAATATACCTGCAACTAGTCCTCAAAAACCAAGAAAAGAAAACATATGGTGATATTATATAATGTTATCACATTCAATAACATAATCCATTAATAAAAAATACAAACCTCCCCATGGAATAATAATTCAATATATTTGCAAGATATCAATTGGATGGGAAAATATTATTTATATTAATAAATGATCAACATAAGTGAAAATGTTACAGACTTCAATGTCGGCACGGTTTAGAACCGAGAAACTAAGTTCCTTCCAACTGGGCCTCCACCACTTCAATACTCCACCAAAGACAAGCTCATAAGAGAGAAACAACAAGGTTCTCAATAAATAAGGGAAGAGCTTGGGGGATGCACATTGTGTTCAGACTTAAAGGACAAAGGGATACAGACTCAATATGAAGTAAATAATTCATCTAGAGTAACTTTGCTCTCAAAGTTGAATTCTTTCTCTTCTTTCCATAGCTCAAAATTGGCCCATTTATAGCCTTCAAAATGGAATTGAAGGGCTAATTTAGAACGTTTCGAGTATATGGAAGGCCAAGGATCATAGATCTCTTGTCGTGACATGGAAACCCGACAATAATTTTCATTTTTTGGTACAAATCCCGATGTACATGGGTTGTAGTGGAGAAGCTTGGGTATATGCATGTTATATAGTGTGCAAGATGCGTACATGTGGAAAAACAATTGTTTTTAGCTCTCGATATTACAAACAAGGATGATAAGTCTACATGAGGAAATGGAAAAAGGCCTTCTAGGAAAGATTGCATAGGGTGAGGCAAATCCTGCTATAATAGATTCCCCCTAATGTGTGAGGTCAGAGGATTATTTGTGATGGCTGAAATACATTATAAACAACCTAGAAGTGGAGTGGCAGGGGACCAACTGGATGGACTCATTGTTCATTACATTCTGTATTGACTTTGCATACATGGCTGCCAATAGAATTACACTGCAGATCCATGTGAAAAAATACCAAACAAGTGTCTGTGGCCATGAATAGGCAAATAAAATTTGGTTGCATGCCAATAACTGTCATAGTCATGAACAAGGCCCAGTAGAACCAGTCTCAAAACCAATATGAAGATATCTGTATACAATGGAGTAAAATCTGATCTCCCATGATCACTGAAGTCATATAAGTATTGGTTGCATGAAAAGGAAGCAACAACTCAGGAAAATTGTGACCACATAGTGATGTCTTCAAGTCTTCTACAAAATCTACCAAAGGTGCAAGTCTACATCATGTAGATAAAGGATTTGAGGTTGAACATAATGAGACATCGTTTGATTACCCATCATTGGTGTATACCGTTAACAAATGTGAGACAACCTACCCATAATGAAAGTAGGTAACAAGGAACCGAGTACATTCTTACAAGTGTGAATAAAGGAGCTGGTGTCGAACACCTGAAGAATCCATCGATTAGGAGACATTGATGTATTTCCAACTGTCGATGGTGAGAGAGCCTACCACTAATGACTGCAAGCCTCAAGGTACTCATAATACTCTAGGTCACGTATCCATAATAAATGAGCTGAAGTCGATGGAAGGAGACCCGCTGAAAGGAGAGAATTAAGGAATTTCTCATCAGTCATCACGAGGTACAAAGAAGGAGCTTCATTATTTGGTGGAAATCAAATGAAGAACATGTTCACGAACCAACGACCCTGTGCGTCTTTCGCGTGTGCCAAGTGCAAGAGGTACACAAAAAAGACCCTCTGAATAGAAACCAATGATGAAAACTGCTAACAAAGGTGAGGAAACCACCAATAAGGTGGATGGAATCCAAGACACTGCACAAATCCCAATGTGTGAATAGATGTCTTGCCTTCGAACATAAGCGAAACCACCCAGTCAATGACCAAGATGAGATGTCGACTGTTGGGTTCAAGGTTACCTACCAATGATGAAAGTAGGGCTAGGGTGCATGATAGGACTACAATATCATGTGATTCTGAGACAAACTAAGGGTATGGATGACATGCAAAGTCAAGAGTTCTGAGGAGTGGCTGACATAGGTTGATATAATTCCTTTGAACAAGAGCATGAGGTGTATGGAGGACTCTAGCAGCATAGGCCCACTGATGAAACCATAAGATGCAAGAGGCATCAATGAAACTCTCTATAGGGACTGGAAGAGTAACTAGTCAGTAGAGAAGACTCTATAATGAGCTCAGCTTCCTAAGGCTATGCTAATCCAAAAATTGTGATGAAAAATGGACTCAATAACTTTGTGCTATGTTCAAAGGTGACACAATTGTTGCCAATACAAGATAATACTCCCTTCCCGCCCGTCTTTTTTTGTTTTTTCATAGACAAATGAATGCTATGATACAGAGGAGGAAACAAGTGCCACAAGTAAGAAAAAATAGTTCCAATAGTGGAACGTACCTATGCTCAATGTAGGGAAATGCATGCGGGAGATGGACACTCGGGGGGATGTTCCCTCCTAGGTATAGGGTGTCAAATTGTGAAGGATATAAACAAGGATCTGCTTGGTTGAGGATGCAAAAGCTGCTGAGGAAAACAGTTTATAACACAAAGCAAGAACCGACTATAGGCTCAATACTGCAAGTAGGGGCATGAGATGCAATCATAACTTAATGCCAAAAAATGTCCTTTTTTATGACTTTTAGTCTACTTGGTGTGAAAAAGGGTTAAAATTGTGCCAAATAGACGTATTTTCATATCCAATTTACGAGTGTGAAAGAGACAAGTTCACTCAACAATCTTTTCACTTTTTAATAACGAGTCAGAAAAGGATTAACTAAAACTCATGAACTTTAAATTCCAATTTAACGAGTGTGAAAGGGAAAAATCACCCAACAATCTTTTCTCTTTTTGAACGAGTCGGAAAATATCTTAAATCAGACTCGTTTGGGAGAGTCTAGGAGACAAGTCATAGGTGGGGCAAGGCTCTCGTGCATAACTTCTATGGAATGTCAGTATCTTACGAATAACCGACTTAAGTTTGGGAAAACCCAAAGCTCTCAAAGTCGAGGAGGATAAAGAAATAGCCGAGGATATGGTCTGAGTGATATAACAGATAATTCCCCTTACTACAAAGGACATAGGTGAGGGCATTGAATACCCTACAAAACCATTTCAATTGAAGGTGATCTCCTCAAAACTCGGAGGGAGAGGACTCGAGGAGTGTAAAACTCTCTCTCCTTCAAAAGGTGCAAGATCAGGAATGTTGATGACATGGTTGATAGAGTCACCAGTCTCCACAAGGAGAGTAGGATTGACCATAGATTGCATGGGTATGACTAATTATGTAATTCTAGGTTGAATAGGATGCGTGATAACACAGATAGGGGGTGCTCTACCCTCAATGACGGGTGTGTGGTCAGGAGATGATTGTAGTAGAATTATTCACATCAATCAAAAGAGAAACAAGGTGTGGGGAAACCACAAACGCCTCATAATCCGAAGGGCCCTTAGGTGAGCCCCACACTTATATTATCCCAGCAGTAGCTGGACATAAATGATTAAGGTGATCTCCTTTGCAATTCCTACAAATGAATTTAGGTTTGCATCTGAGACATCTAGGCTTCTCGATGCAACTAACATCGTTTCCAACGGCTGGTGACATGCTCTCAACGTGACTGGAAGAAGTGAGAGAGTCATATCCTACATGAAGTACATAGGTTGGAGATATGACATTGATATGACTCGTGGTGACTAGAGTAATGTCCCTGACATGCCTAGCAGCGGCTGGGTGCTGGTTATCAACATGAATCGCATAGGTTGTTGACTCATCTCCAAGATTACTGGAAGAGGTTGGTGATGGAGCTACAATATTACTGGAAGTGACTGGACTAGCGGTGAGTTGTGGCATTTGATACCAAGGTCTCGGGAAAGATTGGCTTTGAAACATTACATGACAGGAAGGGTCCTGGTTTACCCCCCGTCCCTGTCCGGAAAGGTAGTACCCTTGGTTTAGTTGATTTAGAGAGGTTTGAACGGGCATCATCACTGAAGTTTGTGATGAGAATGAAGTATGATAAGGACTATTCAAGTGAGGATATAAGCTTCCCCCTTCTGAAGGGGTTCCATGAAGAGGGTAGCCCAAAGTAAAACTAATTTTCCCCGTATGAAATACTCGGGGATACATGAGGACCCGTCATGGGAAAAGTGTTCGAAGGAACCAACATGGAGGACGAAGGATATAAAGAGGGGGATAGTAAGTAGAATAAGCACYCATTTGATTATTGGCTCTTRAAAGAGCATAGTTAGGAATGGATCCGTAAGAGGGGAGATTCCAACCTCCCGCTATGAAATCTGGTTGAGGGACATGAYTCATATCAAACGAAGACRTAARCATTGGGGCCATGGTGCCYCYAGATCCAAAGCTAGGATTSATATAAGTGGACYAGGGAGAGGATTTCAAGGGTGAAGACATATCAATAGGAGAATGACTAGAGACCCAAGGTGTGGATTGAGTGTCATAGTTMTGCATACCTTTATGAAAAGCAGAAGGATTYRTCCCCATGAAATGAGTAGGCATCATGGGGTAGGTAGCGTTAAACGAGGGAGCCAAAGGAAATCCACTATCCATGATAATGAGAACTCAATGTATACTCTTAAGGTCAACTAGCAATCAAAGATCACACCAAAAGTCAAATGACCAATATGCATACAGACGAGGCAAAGTGGCTGAGAGTGGCCTCCCTCCCTAAAGAAGGTATGTCTCTCCCAAGAGGGGCCTAAGACTCCCTGCCAAAGATCAGAGGTAACATAATAAGTTATAAGGGCCCTCGTGGGCTTAAACACTAGTCGATCAGATCCCCCCAGAGAGGTAATCCTCCATAAAGGTTGTGTGTTGTCCGACCCTTATCTGACTCAGGGTACATGCAGAATAACCCTTGCAAGTAACCTATGAGACACCTAATTCAAGAAACTAATAAACCACTGTATAACCAATGCAAAGGCAAGTAGTCATAAGTTAGGTCCACCATATGGGCATGGTATCAAAGCCCGAAACCTTGAAAGTATCACCTCTCATGGGGGTAAAGGCACTAACAAGATCCCCATATGCGAATAGATGCCCAGAAATATCTCTGACGCTAGGAAGGTATCAGGGGGATATCCCTTCAACCAACTTCATACGACCTCATGATTAACTTTGGTGTGAGTGGAGCCTCCTGATATTACCAATTATACAATGGATTTCTCCACTCCCTGTCTCAGACACATATGTTGATTTAATTGCCTTGGAGAAGTTTACTCACAAAATCCTATTCAAAGGCACTAAATCCTAAGCTAGTTTGTGTACCCTAGAAAATAAAATCATGACTAATCAATTTTAAATTATAGCATTAATTTTAGTGCCATTGATTACTCAAAAATTTATGGTAGTGAAACTCATGATGCTATGACTCTGCAAGAAAAGTAAATATGAAAATAATGCAAAGTCCTAACCTTAACTTTCAATGAATGATATGCTTCTCAAAACGAATAAAATTTTCAATTTCAACTTTGCAATTCGTAAGTAAAAATGCAATCTTTCATTACATGCACTAAGCTAATGACAAGGACTCAAAAAGACCAAAATGCCAAGCAATGAAAAATGCCTATTTTTTTGTATTTTCAATATAATAAAAATGAAAATGCATGAAATGAAGAGAACCATGATATATAAACTCTACTGTGTAAAGAAATAGATAACTCGAACAGGATACCAAGAAACAACACACCCATCCCAATATACAAGGACAATCAAAATGAAAACATGATGATAAATACTCCACCCAGAAATTCAACCAAAGATAGGTTTCCTGTCATTCCACAAGCACTAGGCACTACAAAGACCCAAGAAGGATAAAAAAACATCAAATCCCACCCATCAAGCACCAAACCAAGAAAAGAAAGCAGGAAAACTAATGTATGCGACTGTTTGGGAAATAAAAGCGTATATACACAGCTTGTAGAGAGACAGCCTACGTATGTACGCGACTGTTTGGGAAGAAAACACGTATATGTTTCAAAACAAGGCCAGACAAGGGAGAAATGTTGAAAACTCAAATCCAGAGTGAACAGAAGTTGTGAAGAAATGATTCGATAAGAATCAAAATAGAAATGAGATCAATCTAAGGAGAAAAGTACTCCAAACCCTAATAAAGAAGATTCAATCCCTAGTATGGTCGCCAATTCTGTTATGAGGAAAATCTCTCTATGGCTAGGGTAAACAACAACAAACGGAAATGATTTGAGAAATCAACTCTCTTCTCAAGTATGCTATGAAAACAAATATGCTAGTAAGACAAGATAAAAGGCCTAGCTTGTCTAGACATTCAATGAAATCCACCATTGAGCACTTAACCCAAAGCAATATACATGCAACTAGTCCTCAACAACCAAGCAAAGCAAGAATATGGTGATATTATATAATGTTAGCACATTCAATAGAATAATAATAATTCAATATATTTGCAAGATATCAGTTGGACAAGAAAAGAGTATTTGTATTAATAAATGATCAGGAGAAGTGAAAATGTTACAGACTTCTGTGTCAGCATGGTTCAGAACTGAGAAACTAAGTTCTTTCCAGCTAAGCCTCCACCAAAGACAAGCTCATAGGAGAGAAACAATGAGGTTCTCAATCAATAAAGGAAGAACTTGGGGGTTGAACACTGTGTTCAAACTTAAAGGACAAAGGGATGCAGACTCAATATGAAGTAAAAAATTCCTCCAGAGTAACTTTTCTCTCAAAGTTGAATTCTTTCCCTTCTTTCCATAGCTCGGAATTGGCCCATTTATAGCCTTCAAAATGGAACTAAAGGGTCGATTCAGAATATTTCCAGTATATGGAAGGCCAAGGATCATAGATCTCTTGTTGTGACATGGAAACCCGACATTAATTTTAATTTTTTGGCACAAATCTCGATGTATGCGGGTTGTAGTGGAGCAACCTACATATACGCATGTTGTATAGTGTGCAAGATGCATACATGTGGAAAAATATTTGTTTTTAGCTCTGGATCTTACAAACAGGGATGATAAGTCTGCATGGGGAAATGGAAAAAGGCCTTCTGGGAAAGATTGCATAGGGTGGGGAAAATCCTTCTATAACAAATGAGGAAATTGTTGCAGAATGGTAGCCGACTCCCAAGTGGCATCTTCTAGAGTTTTATATTTCCACCACACTAACACTTCCTTGATGGTGTGTTGACAAAAGTGATGCTCATGGTGGTCCAAGACTGATTATGGTTGCAACCAAATGGAACCTTCTTCATCCAACTCAGGGAGACTAGTTTGACTGTGACACTTAGTTCCAATCGCCTTCTTTAAGAAAGATACATGAAAAACAAGATGGAGCTTAGAATGATTGGGCAATATTAACTGGTAAGCCACCTGCCCCACTTGCTTGAGAATTTTATAAGGACCACAAAATTTGGGAGCAAGTTTCTGACAATGGTCCATTTTGAGTGAAGTCTTCTTAAAGGGTTGAAGATGAAGAAACATCTGGTCCCCTTCAACAAATTATCGTTTAGAACAACCTTGATCTTATTGTTTCTTCATGCGATTTTGAGCCATGGCCAAATTTGTTTTGAGGGTGTTGAGAATGGCCTCACGAACGACAATATTATTGTCAACCTCCTGAACCTTCGATACAACTGACATGTAGGAGAGAACTGAAGGAGGATATTTTCCATATACTGCTTCAAAAGGAGTCATGCGAGTAGCGGTATGGTAAGACTTTTTGTACCACCATTCAATGAAAGGTAACCACTTAGTCCACTCATTTTGTCGTTCAGATGCAAAACACCTCAAATATGTTTCCAAATGCTTGTTGACAACTTTAGTTTGGCCATCAGTCTTAGGATGATAGACAGTGTTGAGATGGAATTGGTTGTCGTAGATACAAAACAATTATTACCAAATATTGTTGGTAAAAGTGGGATCTCGGTCAAAGACAATAGAATGAGGCATGACATGAATCTTGAATGCATTTTGACATGAAAAAAACAAGGTTACAAGATTGGAAACAAAATTTTAAGACAAATAAAGAGAATATATATGTAGGGTTATATATCTATGTTGATGGGGGTAAAATATTGTAGTAAGAAAAGATAATTCATAAACTTTATAAAGATGATTTAGAACGATTACGATTGAAACTTATATTATGAAAAACATCTTTTGTATAACTAAAAATATAGAACGAATTGGTCATGGTTGTAAATAACTTTGTCTCTGGTTCAAAATCTCTGAAATTTGATGATGTTGTTGGTCGTTTCCTTGGCAAGGAAATGCGACAGAAAATCACACATGATACAACAGGTAATGAATAAATCATGGAGAACATGGGAATACAAAGGGAAAGAGGAAAGATTCCAACAAACCATGGTAAGTCTAGGAAGGGAATATACAAATCCATAATGGGAAACATAGAGTGTTAGAATTGTGGAAGGAAAGGACATCTAAATAAATATTGCAGAGCTCCAAAAAAACAAAGAGATGGACAATAGGAGAAAAATTAGGAACAAATTTAATAGGTGATGTGTTATAAGATGATTTGATTCTTTCTTTTGAAAATATTACTGAATCTTGGATAATAGATTCAGGGGATTCATTTCATGCCACACCCCATAGGAAATATTTTCAATATTATGTTCAAGGTGATTTTGGATAGGTTTATTTGGGTGATGATGAACCATGTCAAATTGTTTTCATGGGTAAGGTACAAATAAAGAAAAATAATGGAAACTAATGGTTATTGAAAGAGGCACAAGACATATACTAGATCTGAGAAGAAATCTAATTTCAATAGGACAATTGGCAAGTGAATATTGTATATCTACATTTATAGATAAGGCATGGAAGGTCACTAAAGGATCAGTGGTAATGGAAAAGGAGAGAAGGTAGGTACTTTGTATTTATGTACTGGTAATGTTGACTCTTCAATATCTTTAGCTTCTATAGGTGTGGCTATAGAACTATGGCATAGTACGCTTCGACACATGAGTGAGAAGGGGATGCAGATACTTCACAAAAGGAATTTGTTTCCAGATCTTAAACAACTTCATTTGGATTTCTATGAACATTGTGTTTATGGAAAACAAAAGAGTCAGATTTCTCAAGGTTGGAAAGGAAAAGAAGAGTGAAACATTAGAGATTGTGCATACACATGTATGGGGACCAACTAAAATATCATCTCTTAGTGGCTCTCATTATTATGTTTCTTTTATTAATGATGCAACTAGAAAAACTTGGGTTTATTGCATTCGACAAAAAATATGATGTTTTTGACACTTTTAAGAAATGGAAAGCTTTTATTGATAATGAGGAAAAAAAAAGGTTGAAGTGTCTCAGATCAAATAGTGGAGGTGAATACTGCAACAAGGAGTTTTATGATGACTATTCATACCATGGGATTCATAGAGAGAAGACAGTTCCAGGAACAACACACGAAAATGGTTAGTTAGAAAGGATGAACAAGATAATCATGGAATGTGCAAGGACTATGAGATTGCATGTTGGGTTTCCCTTACAGTTCTGGGAATATGTTGTACATATAATGTTTTTTACTTAATAAATAGAGGGTCTGTAAGCTCCTTGGATGTTGGCATTCCATAGGAGGCATGGGCAGGTAAAAAGGTAAAATACTCATTTCTAAAGACTTTTGGTTGTGAAGCATTTTTTCATATTGATAAAGAAAATAGAACAAAGCTTGAGGAAAAATCCAAGAAATGTACCTTTATTGGATATGGTGTTAATGATTTTGGTTATCGCTTATGGAATGATGAAAATTATAAAATTATTAGGAGTAGAGATGTGGTATTCAATGAAAATTCCATGTATAGAGATCAGTTGTAGGGAAAGAAAAGGAAAAGGAAAACAAAAAATACACAGTGCTTGATGAAATAAAAGAAAATGAAATTCCAAAGGTATCAGAAAATCAAAATGTACAAAAATAGGAGCAACAGGTACCTCAAACTCCTACAAGTGTTGTTAGAATATCTACCAGGTTAAGTAGACCCCTTGAACGATATTGTGCTTCATTGTATTATTTATTGTTGATTGATTTTGGTGAACCATAGAGTTATGAAGAGACATTGTAGGTAGACACAAAAAAGAAGTGGGAGCAAGGTATGAAAGAGGAAATGGGTTCCTTGGTAAAAAACCAGACTTGGGATTTGGTTAAGTTTCCTACAGGAAAAATAGCATTGAAGAATAAGTGGGTTTACAGGTTGAAGGAAGAGTATGGAGGTAAAAAGAGATAAAAGGACAGACTTGTTGTAAAGGGGTTTGCACAAAAGAAAGCTATAGATTTTGATGAAATATTTTCTCCTATTGTTAAAATGACTTCAATTCAGACCATTTGAAGTCTCGTGGAAGTAGTAGATTTGCATCTTGAACAATTATATGTAAA
>ML823277.1:118877-132650 GCA_009831015.1 Picea engelmannii | reverse complement strand
TAGCAATCATTGAGATAACTACTCTACTACAAAACTACAAGTTGTATGACACAATTGTCACAACATTCTTCCACTTGGCATATACCTTGCAAGAGTATAAGGGAGAATGCATCAAAATGTGCGCTCACATATAAGGGCCATAATTCCCAAAGACTTATAGCACCACTTGAATTTACACATGCTCATTGGTCTTGTCTTGCAACATTATGCAAAGTGTCAATGTTTCTAGTATCAAATTTCCATCCTCTACCATGTCTCGAATGAAATGGTACTGGATATCGATATATTTTGTCCTTGGATGAAAGAGTAGATTCTTATCTAAGAAAATGAAAAAGTTACTATCACATTGAACTATAATAGCTCTCTAAATTATCCCTACATCTAAACACGGTTTCATAAGCCAAATGGCCTCCATGAGTAGCTGCCATATACTCTACCCCCGTAGTGGACAAAGTGAACACAACTTGTTTCTTTCTCATCCAATCAATTCTCCACCAAATAGATGAAATACTTATTTGTTGGTATATATTCTTCTATCTACATCCCCGACCCAATCAGAATCCACATAACCTTGTATATCCACTAAGTGTTGGTCCCATATAAATTCACTACAATAAAAAATTGAATATTCAAAAGTCCCTCACAAATAACTAAATGCCCTCTTCACTACAACTTAATGTTCACATCAGGATTAGCCATGAATCAACTCAAGAATCCCACTACTTGAGAAATGTTGAGTCTAGTACAAACAATAGCATACATAAACTACCAACTACACTACCATAAAGAACATAAGACATATCCCCCATCTGTAGGAGTGTTGTAGAACACTACTCAATGAAAACTAGCTCCCATAGAAATTGGAACACTCAATGGTTCGCAACCTACCATGAAAGACTTCTACAACATAGATTCCACATACTTACTCTAACTCAACCAAATATTTTTGTTTTCTCTATGTCTCCTGATCTCCATTCGTAAGATATATTTGGAAGTGTTGAAATCCTTCATGTCAAATTCTATTTAAAGTTGAGACTTCAAATCATGAATCAATCCTTACTATTACCAAAAACAACATGTCATCTACGTAAAAAGTGATAACAAGGAGATGATCACCATCATGTTTGTAATACGCATGATGATTTGATTTGGATCTTAGAAATCCCAATCTCAAAACAAATGAAGGAAACTTTTGGTACCATATTATGTGAGACTATTTGAGACCATATAAATACCTTTTTAATTTGCAAACGAGTGACTCTATATATAAATCAAAAGCTACTAATATGTATAACAAAAACTTGATAGATGTTAACTTAGTAGCTAGTGGAAAAAAATCTCACCAAAGTTTATTCCCTCAACTTGGGAATATACTTTTGCAACCAAGCTTGTCTTATGCTTTTCAACATTCTCATATGAACTGATCTTTTTTTAAACACCCATTTACATATGATGAGTTTCCATTCATCAAGAAATGGTACCAAGTCTCGCGTATCATTCTTTCTAAGTGAAACCATCTTCTCATTAATGGTCATCTAAGACTCCTTATTTTCCATGTCCATTACCTCTTTCACAATTCTAGGTTCATGGATGTTAGCAGATAAAGAAAATATACTTATGAAATAAGATGGACTATAAACCCTCTTTCGAACTCATTAAACCCTCCTCCTCATTAGGTCCATCGTAAAATTCATTTTCATTTTCTACTTCATCTTTCTCGGTCTTGTATGGTTTCTAAACCACTAACTTCTTATCATCCTATTAAAGTTGAATCACTATGGGAGAAGACATAACTTCTCTCAAAATAACATTTCTTCTATATAAAAATTTCCCAACCATATGATTCGAAAGCTTGTACCTTTCACACCAATTCCATAACTAATGAAGATGTGTTTCACCACCTTGTTATCCAACTTCAACCACTTATCCTTAGGAACATGAGCATATTCCTCAAAACCAAAAACAAAAACATGCTAAAGTGAGGTATTCTTGCTTGTCCAAACCTCCATAGGGATCTTATCCACAAGAGATAATGTAGGATACGTTTTAATCAAGTAACATGAAGTAGCAACCACTTCTATCTAGAATTTCTTCTCTAAGTTGGCTCCACTAATAATATTCTTGGATCTCTTCATCAACATCATGTTCATACATTTTGCAACTCCATTCTATTGAGGTGTATATGAATTTGTATTATGTCTTTCAATGTCATTCTTCTTATAAATCTTATCAAACTCTACATAAAAAAAGTCACTACCATTATTAGTCCTCAACACCCTAATATTCCCACAAGTCTAATTTTCCAAGAGATATTTAAATTCCTTAAACTAACTAAAGCCCTCAGATTTACTATGAGAATGTATACACATTTCCTTCTATAATAATCATCAATGAATGACACAAGATAAAAATCCTTATAAATTTAATAAAATTTAATAGGACCAAATACATTAGAACAAATTAAGTCCAACAACCGAAAAGATTTGTATATATATATATATATATATATATATATATAAGGACCCATATGTTCTTCTCACTTGTATGGCCCAATATCTGGTGCTATAACATTGTATTCTCTATAGGAAACTTAATTTATGAAGTAATAGCTTGTTTAGGTACCCATAAAGCATGACCATCAAATTTAGATACATGTTTTGATGGTGAATGTGTAGATTCTACAAATCTCTTTGCTGAAAAAATTGAAGAACTATTTCATTGAATGGTGTATGCATAAAGTTGTAACAAAGTGCATTTTGGAAATACTTCACACACACCTATGATTTCATTTTCCTAAGGTTTTCCCTATGTTTACTAGTCATTATTCAGTCTCCTATAGTGTAGGGAGAATATTCCTCTAGGAGAATATTCTCTTCAGTTCACACTTCAGTTTGATCAGTTGAGTGGAGTCTAGATGCCACATTGGGATCATCACCATGCAACATTGGGATCATCGCCATCTAATGCGTATTTTCTTGGGGATCATCACCAGACTATGAAATTACTCTTGATTCCCTGATCTCCTCCTCACTTCACTTTGTTTCCATAAGTTAACCGAAGACTGAGAGACTAGTTAACTCAGACTAGGTGGCAGTTAACTCTCGTAATTGCCTGAGAGACTAGACTAGGTGGATGTTTAATCCCATAACAATTGATGTGTGCAAGATCATTCTATACCACCACTATGGCACATTGTCGTCTCACCTTGTGTGCATTAGTTGAGTTATACAAAGTATATCATGTGTAAATTATCATTCATTCATTTGTTTATGAGAATTCTTCCATCCTTTCTCTCATGTTTCTCTTTTCTCATATTTTCTCTGCAAACTGTGTATGTCATTTGCTAGATAGATATTTTATGTGTAAGTTCAACACATTTACATGGTATCATATTCGATGGATTTCTAGGAAAAAGACACACCAGATTATTTTTGCAGGTACCGAAGATTGAAGACAGCGAAAAAATGGAATTTCCAAAAGAATTCATTCTTACACCGTACAATTTATTTGCATGGAAGGATAATCTGATAGTTCATATTAGAAGCATAGGATTATACAGGTTAACCATGAACAAAGATACCGAACCCACATCATCCATAGACAAATAAAAGTATCTAAATCGAATGGATGAAGTGTTTGGAACTATTTGTAGTCTCATTTTTCTTGAACTCCTCTTTCACATATCCTACTGTAAAACCCCCATTGAATCCTAGACCACCATGGAAGGGATTATTGAAAAATAATACGATATGAGGGGACACATGGTTGAGGTGGAATTTCTCACTTTGGATCCAAAAACCTTCCACAATATCCAATATTTCTTTACCAAATATAAGCATTTGTTGTCCCAACTCAAGGCTTGCAGGGTTGATAAATATAAGGAGGAGAAACAAATGGTTCTTACCATTCCCTCCAAACTTGGTTCAGAATATTGAGTATTTGTATCCACATTTCATTCAGTTAGGCTCTCCTCTTTAGCCACCTGGACGATGCCCTCACTTGAGGCCTTTATCGAGTCTCTGACACAAGAGCAGAACAAGCTCATCAATATGGGAAAAATCAAAGGCCAAAAGGTCCATGCACTTACTATGCAAGATGGTATTTGTCATAAAAATAAAAAATATAAATACAAAGAGAAAAGGAAATCACATGCAAATCCAAATAAGGAAGGGTACTCAAAACCCTTCAACAATGCCTCCGGATCCAAAGGTGGAAAGGGAAGAGAAGGGGAGAAATGCAATTACTGCCATAAAGGATTCCATCCAAAATTTGCATGTATGTAGAAATAGATAGATCAAATGGCCCAAATACTTCAACAAAAAATCCTTAGATATCGCATCCCCAAGGATGCCAAGAAGAAGAATCCAGAAGATCAGAATCCCAAGAAAGGAAATTCTAGCCATGCTCTGATATCCATAAACTCCTCTCTCGATGCTTGGATCATAGATTCAGGAGAATCACACCACATGGAAGCCACAAAAGAAGTCTACTCTTCATTGGATGCATGCAAAGGTCCTCTTATTTTGATGGGGAACAACTCTCCAATCGAGGTCACCGACAAAGGAAGAATTGAACTCACAAATGAAAACTTTGAGAATGTGCTTCACATTCCTAAACTTTTTGTCAATATTCTCTATGTGTATCAGATGAAAAACTTCAACATCGAAAAGAGATTTGTATTCACTCCTGATGTTGTGCATATCTATCACATGAAAACCAATTCTGAGGCTGCTACTGGTGAGGTAAATCATCAATCCTGAATCTACATATTTTCTGAATTTATTGAACCAGATTATGCATTACTGCTTACCGACGCTGATGAAAGTTGTAGGATATGGCACAAAAGGTTTGGGAATTTAAATTTCATATATATGGAACAACTTAGTAGGAAAAGAATGATTGATGGTCTATTTAATATCCACTTCTCCAAAGGAATTTGTGAGGGATGTGTTCTTGGAAAACACCCTCAAGAGAAATTCGACAAAGGAAAGACTCAAAAGGCCTCCTTTCCTTTAGATCTGATCCATAGTGATTTAATGGGACCTTTTCCACATCCATCAATTATTAAATTAAGGTACGTTGTTTCAGGACAAATCGGTAAGTGTAGACACAAACTGATCTCCCTAGTTTCACCCTGAAACTAGAACAAAACAAGACAATATACTAAACTTTCCTTAGATTTCAGTTGCCAAATAAGAAGTGGATCCAAAACATACCTTTTAAATGTTGTAAACATGACCTAGCCAATGTGATGCTAGCCCCGCCGTAAGGATTATGGAGAAATATCTGCAAAGAAACACAAGCCAACGAAGACAAGAATAACAGAGTCTATTCGATATGAAACTATGTATGTGATCGAGGAATCATACAATATGGAAAAATAGATGTTCATATAGGAAAGAAAAAGTATATATGTAGTAAAGAATGTGGAAGAAAGATACAAGCATATGGCTTGATGTTGTCAGGTTCCTTCCAATAGTTTCTTGCGTCCCACACGCTTCTACTCCATGGATTTTGAGACTGTAGATCCGACATCTACTTATGATCTCATCTTGACAAAGTGAAGTTCAAATCCAACATAGGCCCAAATAATCCATATGAATTAGCTATAGTTGAATCTAATCCGAACTCTTTTCCAAAATTGACCCAAAAAATCTATTCTAAAAGCTAACTTTCCCCACGAGAGGCCTCCTCCTTTAATACACTGAAAAGGATAGGGTGAGGAGGTCAGGATGATCCCATGAGATTAGGGATGCAACTCAAATCCAAACGGATCATAGGCCACCTTACCCTTGAAGCTTTTATTCTAGAAGCATCGAGAAGCTTCTCGTTTTATTTGTACGGGCGATCGTCACACCCTTAACACTAAAAAAACTGCAACAATGTCACAGGCCACTATGGTGCAACCTATGTCGATCCTATATTGTCGCACACTTAACACTGAGAAAGGTGTGACAATCCTTCTTTACATGTTTTTCTACAAAGGAAAAGATAATTTCACCTCTCTCGGAAAGTTCATCTTCAATCTTCTTCAGGGATTAAGGAAATTGATCCTTCTAAAGACAAAGGATAGGTGTACATTATTAACGGTCACAGGGGTGAAGAAAATAATGTGTAACAGTAAGCCGCCCAAAGTATGAAGTTATAAAAAAGTGATAGCTGAAATACTTTGTCAAGTGTGTGTTGGGAACAAGGAACATGTTAGTCAGAATATTACCAACAAACATGGAAATATAGTACAATAATATATCATCACTGAGGTAGGCATTCCCATACTCAGAATACAAATGAATCAAAACATAAATGTCAAAATGAAAAGATCCATGTCAAGTAAGGTAGGTCATGGACACCAAACATACATTATGGATCCATGCCAATATGACTCAAATCTAAACATAGCTAGCAAAAATACACAGTGGATCTATGCATTAAAGTATCAAATTTGAACATAGCCACAAGACATACACTATGGATCTATGAAACAATACAATCTGAATACACTCCAATGCAACCTGAATCTGTCAGAAATGATTCAGGGTCTTCATCTCCGCCACTCTATAGTACAAAGCTAACCATGCGAATACATGTGTTGAACTCGAACATGGTAGAAACCACTTGATTACTGGTCATTAGTGAATAACATTAACAAGTGTGAGGGAAATCACCATTAATGTCAATGACTCCCAACGTACATTAGTACAATCCAACGGGTGAAAATTTGTGATCTAAAGTTGAACACTCGGCGGAATCTCTTGATCATGGATCAATAATGAAAACCCACTGTCGAAAGAGAGGAAACCTGTCATTGAGGCATGCACGTTGAGGCATGCAAGTTCCAAGGTACCAATTATTTTTTAAGTCTAATTCTTGAATAATGAGTTGAAGTCGACAGGAAAAGACTCATCACAGGAGGGCCTTTATGTATCCCCCATCAATGACATGAAACAGGTAACCAGATTTGAAGTAGATTAGAGTAACAAGAGATTTAGGACTGAATCAGGATTCGTCAACACAATAGAAGTCTTAAGGATTGCAGAAATGATCAATGCAATGTAAGGCTTTCCAGGTTGATCTTCTCTTTCAACATATAGACGACATGCTAACTATCTTGGAAAAAATGACTCACAACAGGGATCAAAGACCAAATTGTAATATTATAAAGGAGTATGATCAAGAGAAAAGTGGATTTTCCAACCTACACACAAAACGAGTGAAAGGGTGTCATGTTTAAGAGAGACTTACTTCCATAGAATACAGGTTTAAACACATTTCT
This sequence comes from Picea engelmannii, assembly GCA_009831015.1. NCBI lineage: Eukaryota > Viridiplantae > Streptophyta > Pinopsida > Pinales > Pinaceae > Picea > Picea engelmannii. Next base: position 125,377 of record ML823277.1, on the reverse strand, counting down.
TTTCCAATTTCCCCCACCATCTTTTGCGAGTAACTCTTTATTTTTACACAATCTTGAGGAGGATAACATATTCTTGACTTGTAAGCTCATCCTTTGGATAAGTCCCACTGAGTATAACGAACCCTAGGAAGGGGTGGTTCGGTCCCATATGGGCCCTTCGATGTTTGTTTTACGAGTCCAAAGAAAGCAAACTTAGTGGTCTTTTCATGTTTATGGAATCTTAAAAGAAATTAAAGAGGACTCCATAACTTCTTCTAATCATTCTTGATTAGAGTGTTCCTTTTTTTTAAAGTAGTTTGATGAGAACAAGAAAGAGATAAACTACCACTCAAAATACGTGCTTTCTAATTCACTTTAACGAGCATGAAAGACAACAAGATGGCTTGACACTCTTTTCATATTTAGAGAGTCTGAAAAGAGCTTAAAGAGAACTAGAGGGGGTTATTTTTTCATATAACCTTTACGAGTCTGAAAAAGTGATAAATGTATACTTAATTACATTCTCAGGTATTTATGAGCATGACAAAGAACAAAGACTAAGCTCGGGATTGTTTTTACTCAAGCTTAAAACAAAACAAAACTATGCTTGGGATAGATTTTATTTTTACACAAGCTTAAAACTAAAAAAAACTATGCTTGGATCTGGTTTCATTTTTACACATTCTTGAAATATAAGAAACTATGCTTGAGGTAGGTGGTTTCATTTTTACACAAGCTTGAACCAGAGAAAACTATGCTTGAGGTAGGTTTCATTTTTACACAAGCTTGAAAATAGAGAAAACCATGCTTGCGACTTCCCAATGCATTATCCAGGGATGGATGGTACTTTTCCCATAACTTAAGAAGATGATCCAAAAAATACCTTTTAAATGTTATATACCTGACCTCACCAATGTGATCCTAGCTCCATCATAGGGCTTATGGAGAAATATTTGCAAAGAAATACAAGCCAACGAAGACAAGAATAAAAGATTCTATTCGATATGAAACTATGTATGTGATCAAGGAATCATACAATATGGACAAATAAATTTCATATAGGAAAGAAAAAGTATATCTGTATTAAATAATGTGGAAGAAAGATACAACCAGATGCCTTGATGTTGTTAGGTTGCTTCCAACAATTCCTTGCTTCCCACACACTTATGCCCCATGGATTTTGAGACTGTAGATATAACAACTACTTATGATCTCATCTTGACAAAGTGAAGCTCAAAGCCAACATAAGCCCAAAAACTCCATATGAATTAGCTATAGTTGAAGCTAATCCAAACTCTTCTCCAAATCTAACCCCAAAAAGCTAATCTAAAAGCTAACTATCCCCATGAGAGGCATCCTCCTTTTATAAGTTGAAAAAGATAGGGTGAGGAGGTTACGATGATCCCATGAGATCATGGATGCAATTTAGATCCAAACCGATTGGAGGCCACCTCACCCTCGAAGCTTCTATTCTAGAAGCATCAAGAATCTTCTCTTTTTCTCTATATGGGCGATCGTCGCACCCTTAACACTAAACAAATTGTGACAATGTCACATGCCACTGTGGTGAAAACTGCATCGATCCTAGATCGTCTCACCCTTAACATTGAGCAAGGTGATTTTGTTTCAGGAGTTGCCAATTTTATTTCAGGACAAATCGATAAGTGCGGACACAAACTGATCTCCCTAGTTTCACCCCTGTTATCACTCCAGGAAACTCTCCTAGGCTGTAAGTCAGAGATGTCTGGTAACTTAATCTTTTGGTAACTATTTTCTCAATAAAAAGTGTGGGTTTGGATCAAGTCCGAGGACTGAATCATTTCTCACTCAAATCATGCATAAACACATTTAGATGGACAAGGCTTTCAACCACAAATGTTCAGAGAGTTTACAAATAAAGGGAAGGATGAGGAAATAACTATTATATTAGCAGAATCACATATAAAACATATATGAATGGCCAATTACAATAATCACAAGAATACTTACAGAGTTAAACTTATGAATGCAGTGATAAGACGACAATTATCAGGCATAAACAAGCATAACAACATGAATATAATATACTAGTGCAAGTACAGAATAGATAAGAAGATGAAATCTAAACAAGTTATGGCAAAAGAAGCTTGTATTACTCCATATGAAAATGAGAAGTTTTGAGTTACATAATATGAAAAAAGTCTCCAAAGTCGAACCTTTGGTTCATGTTCTACCCTTAGCTTTATAGATTTACAAAATAGTTCTGACATCCTGAAAACATGGATCAAATAAGATAAAGATAGTAATTCAAAATCTAGTTGCAAAAGATGTGGGATGATCCCCAAAAATGAGGTCAATCCCAGATTTCCTGGTCCTCCTCTCTTGTTGAGTGTTGGTGTAGTGCAGGATAGCCTCCCAAGGCTGAATGCTGACTCTCCAAGAGAGATAAATTTGAATCTGTTGATGTGAGAAACTGTCCTGATTTTCTGTCTTTGTCAAAGATGCCAAAAACCTTTGAAACACCTGCTCTTCCCATAATCTATCAAAAATAGCTATTGGATTTATCTTGATAATTCATCAAATGTTCATTAGAAGAGGTTTCAAACCTTTCTAGCTCAAAAAACTTTGATCTGTGTAAAAACTCGATCATTCTGGAAATGACAGGATTTCGATGGTTAACTTAGAAATCTCCTGAGCGAATTATCTACCGAAAGTCCTATTTTTCAGTGGTTAATGAACAGTCGTCCTGTTTTCCTAAACCACTGAAACTTCAGCTTTGAGAAAACTTCAAAATTGCAAAAATTCTTACCTTTAGATCCCTTTTTGATGTTCAAGGTTTCCTGGATGAGGCAGCCCTTGTTCGTGCAGATCTACAAACTTCTACTAGCTGTGTGGAAGGCTCTGGTGTGTCTACCATGGTCATAGCTAAGTTAGCTAGAGTATCTAATCCAGTTTTCTCCTGTGTTGGTGATTGAAACTCCTTTAACTTCAACCTCAGAATCCTCAGTTGTCTATACAGCTTCATGTTTTCTCTAATCAATACCCTATTTCTGTCCTTAATCTTGTCATGCTTCTCTTTGAGGGTTTGGTTTGTTTTGAAAAGCTCTGCATTTCTGTCAGTTACGTCTATATTATCTTTTTTAATCACCCTTTCCAGGACTTCCATTTCGTAGACATGTTGCAGGAGTTTGTTGATTTTTCATGATCTAGCTTTTTTAGGCTTACTTGAAGAGGGTTCTGCCACTGAGGGACTGTGTGCCTCAGTAGGAGTTGGTGAAGGTAAATTGGAACAATAGTCTGCACCCTATTCAGTCTGCACGTTATCCTGTGTCTCAGTCAATTCTTGTTCTGGTTCTGAATCGTTGTAAGGTAGGTTTAAAGGGTTGTTTCCTGTAGCAGGGTCCTTAGACTGCTCACCTTCAAACTGTCGTTTTCTTTTGATACCTTTCTTCTTACCAGAGGATGATTTTATGGGATCTCTTGGTGGTGAGATACCTTTCCTTTTCCTATGATTGCTTTTGGGAGTAACAGTCTTTCTGCCACTGGTCTTCTTAGTTTCAGCCTCAGGTGGTTTCTTTGTTTGGAATTCATTCTAGAAAAGAAGGAAGCCCCAATCAACCTGTTTCCTCTGTAGAGCTTCCTTGACAAGAAGAGTGATAAGCCCTTGGTGAGATAGTCTGCTAGCAACCTTAGTAGGTTTGGCTTTAACTTGTTTGGCCATTTTAGTAAGAGTCTTGTGAAAATAGAAAGGTAGATTTATTGGTTCTCTACCTGTGAAATGATTGAGAAGCTTAAAATGGTAAAACATTACTCTATTATATCATCCCTCATAGGTAATGTAAACAAAAATATCCTTTAGCAATGCCTGCCACTGAGGTTCTAAAAAGGACATTGGAATATCCTTCTTCCAAATCAAGTCTTTGTGAATGGGCAATAAATATGATCTGAATTCTATATTTGATGGCACTGTGTATTTAAACCAACAGTCTCATGTCTGTGGAAGACCTGCGAACTCTGCTATAGAAGCTTCATCTATGATAAACTCTTCTTTCCCTATATTGTCAAATCTTCCATCATATGCAATTGCAAAAGCTTTAGCTACCTCCTGATGAAAACTAGTTAGTTTTTCACAGTATGTGAATACCCCTGCTCGTTTGAAAAAATCTGCTACCTCTGGGTGCGCCTCTAAGTACCAAACCCCATCTACCTCAGACCTCAACACTGGCCCTGCTTTCGGCATTGATCAATATTCTCTGCACCTGCGATTATGGGAAACTGAGTGTCCAGGGAGACAAAGGTTCTATAATTTAGGAACACAGAGGGTATAACTCAAGGAATAACTGGTGGGACAGGGTGACACAAAATTCGGATCACCGAGCTCAAATGCTAAACAAGTTTCGAGCGACAATTTGATTGAGGGCATGCTGAAATTTTAGATTTTCGGTGGTATATTCATTTAAAATATGAAACAAGACGAGTTTTGGACTTGCCTGATAAGTTTCCTTGGCTTAACTGACTCTTGAGTGATCGCTGGACTCTAGTGGCGCTTTGACTATCACCAGGGAAAATAGGATTAGGATCTCTGGAAATACGTTCAATTGATGAAATTGTGAACCTGCGACTATCTCAGTAATCTTCGTAATTCAAAATGATACTGAATGAGGATTTAATGAGGGATTAATGGGATCATGATGGATCATGTACTTGCGACTGGAAATGGAGGGAGGATTTGTGACCATCATGCATGAATTTTAGTGACACCGCCGTGTCTAGATTTTGAAAAGACAATTGCGGTCGAAAGGACAACAGGAGATTGAGATTTTCAGATAGACACCATCAGAGCATGCATACCTTCCACTTGACGCGATTTTGATGGTTACGTTTCATCATTGCACCAACTTGACAGATGGCTTGTGTGAAAGCACGGGATTTCCATTTTTACCGTTGAAACGCTTTCCGTAGTTAACCACATTCTAGCTTTGACCTTTTAACTGCTGGGAACAAAATCTTTCGGTGGTTAATGAGCGTCTGTCGGGCTCGCCTAAACCACCGAAACCTGAGATTCTGACTTTTGCTTGAACAAACCAAATCCAAAATTTCTTTTTGGCTTATTTTCAAAATGCAGACTCTCTAATATACTTACAAAAATTTAGGAATAAAATTTAGACAACAACCTATCACCTCAAAAAGCAAAATTTCCACCAATTTATTTCAGGAGATAACAACCCCGAAACTAGAACAAAACAAGACAATATCTTAAAATTTCCTTAGATTTCAGTTACCAAATAATAAGAGGATCCAAAACATACCTTTTAAATGTTATATACGTGACCTCACCAATGTGATCCCGACTCCGTCATAAGTATTATAGAGAAATATATGCAAAGAAACACAATCCAACGAAGACAAGAATAACATAGTCTATTCGATATGAAACTATGTACGTGATCAAGGAATCATACAATATGGACAAATAATGTTCATATAGGAAATAAAAAGTATATATATATTAAATAATGTGGAAGAAAGATACAACCATATGGCTTAATGTTGTTAGGTTCCTTCCAACAGTTCCTTACTTCCCACACACTTCTGCTCCACGTATTTTGAGAATGTAGATCTGACAACTACTTATGATATCAACTTGACAAAGTGAAGCTCAAAGCCAACATAGGCCCAAACACTCCATATGAATTATCTATAGTTTAAGCTAATCAAAGATCTTCTCCAAAACTGACCAAAAAATCTATTCTAAAAGCTAACTTTCCCCATGAGAGGCCTCCTCCTTTTATAAGATGAAAAGGATAGGGTGGGGAGGTTAGGATGATCCCATGAGATCATGGATGCGACTCAGATCCAAAACCAATCGGAGGCCACCTCACCATTGAATATTCTATTCTAGAAGCATCAAGAAGCTTCCCTTTTTCTTCGTACGGGCGAGCATCGCACCCTTAAAACTGAAAAAACTGCGACAATATCACAGGCCAATGTGGTGCAACCTGCGTTGAACATAGATCATCGCACCCTTAAAATTGAGCAAGGTACGACGATCCTTCTTTACAAGTTTTTTTACAAAGGAAAATATAATTTCATCTCTCTCGGAAAGTTCATCTTCATTCTTCTTGATTAAGGCAATTGATCCTTCTAAAGACAAAGGATAGGTGTACATCACTAACTGTCATAGGGGTGATGAAAATAATGTGTAACAGTAAGCCCCCCAAAGTATGAATCTAGAACAAAGTGATAGCTGAAATACTTTGTCAAGTGTGTGTTGGGAACAATGAACATGTTGGTTGGAAACCTACCAACAAACAAGGAAATACAGTACAATAATATATCATCACTGAGGTAGGCACTCCCATACTCAAAATACAAATGACTGAAAGCATAAATGTCGATATGCAAATATCCATGTCAAGTAAGACAGGTCATGGCCACCAAACATACACTATGGATCCATGCCAATATGACTCAAATATGAACATAGCCACCAAAAATACAATGTGGATCTATGCGTTAAAGACTCAAATTTGAACATAGCC
>ML823277.1:94219-109041 GCA_009831015.1 Picea engelmannii | reverse complement strand
GACTTCCTGATCCGGCCTATTGCCGAGACCCAGAAGGGGAGGTTAGCACCGATGGACTGTGCGTGTGAAGGTGTATACTCCCGAGCGGAACAGGCATGTGGGGAATGAGGGTCTAGTAGTAGTGGGCGTAAGATGGCATCTTTTGGAAGAATCCTTCTAGATATTTTTGTGATGTCTTCCCTGTAACCTCAGCCTGAGTCTAGATTCCTTGCCCAGGGGTGGAGCTCGGTCCCAGCTCGGGGGTGACCCACTGTTGAGCTAATGAACAATGTGGTCTAAGGCTGGGAGGTTCGTGGAAGGCATGCACTCGGTTGGTGATTTCTACAGCTGTTAAAAGATAAGTATTTGAATTATGCTTATGTATCATGTTTTCGCTGTGTAAATGAATTATTGTTGAATGCTATGGAATGTGTAAATTATAGCAGTAATGAGATATGTTTCACTCTGTAATTTACGTGTGTTTAATGATTAAATGCATATGCTTATAATGTATGTACAAATTATGTAAAATTCCATGTATAGAATGGTAACTGAGAGGTTTTTAAAACTCTCGGTAGTGAAAAGGTACGCTACAAATTGGTATCAGAGAAATTGGTACACTACAATTTGGTATCAGAAAAATTGGTACACTACATACAATATGGAAAAATAACGTTCATATAGGAAAGAAAAAGCATATATGTATTAAACAATGTGGAAGAAAGATACAACCATATGCCCTAATGTTGTTAGGTTCCTTCCAACAGTTCCTTTCTTCCCACACACTTCTACTCCATAAATTTTGAGATTGTAGATCTGACAACTACTTATGATATCAACTTGACAAAGTGAAGATCAAAGCCAACATAGGCCCAAACACTCCATATGAATTAGCTATAGTTGAAGCTAATCCAAAATCTTCTCCAAAACTGACCCAAAAAAGATATTCTAAAAGCTAACTTTCCCCATGAGAGGCCTCCTCCTTTTATAAGATTAAAAGGATAGGGTGAGGAGGTTAGGATGATCCCATGAGATCAGGGATGCAACTCAAATCCAAACTGATCGGAGGCCAGCTCACCATCAAAGATTTTATTCTAGAAGCCTCAAGAAGCTTGTCTTTTTCTTCGTACGAGAGAACGTCACACCCTTAATACTGAACAAACTGCGACAATTTTGTAGGCCACTGTGGTGCAACCTGCTTCGATCCTAGATTGTTTCAGACTTAACATTGAGAAAGGTGAAACGATCCTTCTTTACAGGTTTTTTTACAAAGGAAAAGATAATTTCATCTCTCTGGGAAATTTCATCTTCATTATTGTTGAGGGATTAAGGAAATTGATCCATCTAAAGACAAAGGATAGGTGTACATAATTAACTGTCATAGGGGTGATGAAAATAATGTGTAACATACGTGATCATTTTTATTGATGATTTATCACACTTCACATGGGATTTCTTTCTTGGTAGAAAATCAAAGGTATTTCAACACCTCAAAGATTTCAAAGGCCTTGTTGAAACACATTCAGGAAATAAGATCAAAGCCCTACGAATAGATAATGGGGGGGGGAGTATGTCAACCATGAGATACATAATTTTTTTCTTGAGGATGGGTGCTCATTTTTATTGATGATTTCTCACGCTTCACATGGACTTTCTTTCTGAGGAAAAAATCAGAGGTCTTTCAACACCTCAAATATTTCAAAGCCCTTGTTGAAACACATTCAAGAAAGAAGATCAAATCCCTCCAAATAGATAATGGGGGGGAGTATGTCAACCATGAGATACTTAATTCTTTTCTTGAGTATGGGATTCAATTGTAGCACACGGTTCCGTATACTCCACAACAAAATGGAGTTGCTGAGAGGAAAAATAGATCTATGAAAGAGATGGCATCTTGCATGCTACATGCAAAGTCAGTTCCACATAGATTATGGGATGAAACACTTAATTCTGAAACCTACATCCAAAACAAATCTCTTCATAGATCTATCAAGGATAAGACCCCCTACGAGGCTTGGAGTGGCCTCAAATCGGAAGTGACCCACTTTCGTATATTTGGTTCTCATGCATGGGCCAAGATTCCCTATGAGAAGAGGAAGACACTTGATCCACATAGAACAAAGTGTATATTTGTTGGATACCTTGACGGTGTGAATGGATACTCTGGTTTTTTGAACGATGTCTATATGAAAAAAAGGTGGATTCCCCAACCAAGGTGTTATAACCCTAAATTGCACCATACATGCATACCTTGCATCAGGCCATCTCACTTACTATTTTTGCCAAGCCATCACTGAGCAACTCTTCTTAAAAAGCCACATTTTTGAAGATGTGTGCATCTTGAACCATTACTTCCCATGTACACGTTCTTGTTGCACCACTACATCTCATGTATGTATGCTAGCTACACCATTACAACCCACGTATACTCACAAAAGTTGTAAAAATTAAAAAGTTGCAAGGAATTCGTTGAGATTACGAGCTATTGGGTAGTTTTCCAACTATCCCACCACCTATATCTCATCACCCAACTGAATAAACATCATTTTTGTCATATAAAAGGAGGTGTTGGGGTCTCATTCCAAATCTAATCATAAGAACAGTGAAAATTTGTGCATTTCACATTCCCCTCTTGCCCCAAGAATTTGTAGCCACTTTGTGAGTTTTGAGCCAGAATTCCCTATTCTTTCCTTTTTCCTCCATTTCAAGCCTAATCCATTCCCTAGAGAGAGATGAAGAACAAAAAGATACATGAAAGCGTAGTTGGAGCTTGGTTAAGAGGATCTCGGACCAGGTTCGAGGAGCAGTCGTCGATCTCATTGTATGTAACTTTGTGAGATTAATAAAAAGGAATACTTTTTCTGTCCCAAATATGATGTGTTCAATATTTATGTTTGATTTATATTTAATTATGACATCTAAACCACTAATTCATATATGAGATGCATGTTCGTAGTTCTTTTTTTGTCTATTTATGAATGCAGGTCATCCTTGGGAGGAGACTTGTAGTCGAGGAGCAATTGAACGCAAAAGGATCTACACTGGATGCAGAGTTTAAGGTAGAGTTACCAGATCATTTTACTTTGTGTTTTATGCATGAATGTGGGGTGTATTTGGGGTAGTTGTTAAAAAGTAGGAGACTTTAGATGGTTAGCTCTACCTACATGTTGAACCCTAGTGTACTACATAGGGGGGTTTTCCTACTATAGCACAAGGGCGATATGGGTTTCTTTTCCAGGTAAAATAAGGCCATCGAGGATAATGACGAAAAAGCTATGTATATGCTGGAAACAAAGGCTTTATTCAATTACCAAAGAAATAAAGAATAATTTGGGTTGAGTATGCAGATACAGAAATAGGTGCCCCAGTGAAAATGGTTTGTCATGTTTAGAGCGCAAGTTTGTGAAAGATAACTAGTGGAGGGTGGGGGCCCCATGGGTGTGTTTCTGTATTAGGTAAGTAGATGGAGGACAATATGTAGATGGGAAAAATGATTGTGGATGAGATGGAGGGATATTGAAACTACACGGGTGCAGTCAATAGAACCAAGTGTGATATGATATGACTCGGGAGTCCATTGGGAAGGTTAGCAATATGATGAGAAGAAGTATGGGGAAGGGCACAATACTATTGCAACTCCCAATCCTAGGGGCTAAAATCAGCATGAGTGTCAAGTTGCCGAGGGGAACTATGAATGGGACAACTCATGTGGGGGTGAGTGCTATTGGTTTATAGTACCAAAATGTGGCAGAGGTAAATATACCGCAGAGCCGGATGTAGGGACCCTAAAGGAGAATGTCAGAGGGTGTGACTGGGATATGAAATTGAGTTACAGAGAGAATAATTACATGCCATTGTCGAACATATACCTTAAGAGGTTGTAAATCTTGTTGAACAAGTACCTGCACACAAAAACTCAAATACCCGACATGAACAATATCCGATGATAAAGAATATATGAAAACTATTTGATTAAAATAGAATGTGAGCATGCGTACCAGAACGTAGCGTGATAAAAATTATACTCTGAGGACAAGTGCAGATGATAACCCGAGGAATATGAATGTGTAGATGGCGGGATTAGGATCTCGTGGATGAGAACGGATCGGAAAACAAAGGCTCTGGGATCCTGTAATAGAGTGTGGAAGTTTGGAAAATGGGGCTATATATGGATGGTGGACCCACAATAACACCTCATTTGTACCAGTCACTATTGATGATCTGGCGAAACAGTTGTGAGGATATTTTGATATTACGAGAGAGTGAGGCTATCGATCCAGGAGCCGTGAGAGACATTTTAGTGGCCCTATCATCCTGCATATTGTGAATTTGATAGATTGTAGGCACGAGTTGTACTGAGGGTCATACAAGAGGTTTTAAGGGTAGGGTCCCATAAGCGCATGGGAAAAGGGGGAATACATGTGCATATGTGCATGGGTATAACTCAGTTTCCCACACATTATGTGCAGGTTTGTTCCTAACAGTCATGTAATGAGGAGTGTGTAGCTCTAGTGAGGAAACACACACATAATTTTTGGCTATGATTGAAACAATCGTTCATATGGTCGCATGGATAGGAAAGACATGTGCGCATTGGATGCACGCCTGTACGAGTGACAGTTGTGCACCCATGTGTGGTTGTATGTGAGATAGTTGTGCATTAGTGCACAACTTTATGAAGAATAGTCGCACAAATGTGAAAATTGTATGTGGGAAATTCACGTACTATGGGAAGGCTAAGGGGTTATGAATTTTTGATATTTATGCTTTTTTGATGGATGATGTGGCTGATCCGATGTTTTTGGGTGGATGGAGGTGATCAACAGAGGCTAGAGCACTATGTCGGTCCACTGGTGAGAGAGGGACTAGGACCGATTGTGAGAGGCCGTGAGGCCGCAACCTGGGGTCCGAAGACACTTGGGAGCCTACGGGTTTCTCAAGTTTTTTTATTTCTTACTAATACGGTCACATGAGTTCCTACTCCAGTTTTTTATCAGGATGTAGAGAATGGATCTGCATTTCTTCGTGGTGAGTGGGGAGCAACTGACGTTCTCAATGACAGAAGACGTGTATTTTTTGGTAGGACTCCCATTTCGTGGGAGGGCGCTATCCATTGATCCCCATCTACCAGGGGAGGAAAGGGTTGAGAATATGGTGATTAAAACTGAATGTGAGCATGTGTACCTGAACGTTGTTTCAGGAAAAATCGGTAAGTGTAGACACAAACTGATCTCCCTAGTTTCACCCCGAAACTAGAACAAAACAAGACAATATACTAAAATTTCCTTACATTTCAATTGCCAAATAAGAAGAGGATCCAAAACATACCATTTAAATGTTGTAAACCTGACCTCGCCAATGTGATGCTAGCCCCGCCGTAAGGATTATGGAGAAATATATGCAAAGAAACACAAGCCAACGAAGACAAGAATAACAGAGTCTATTCGATAGGAAACTATGTATGTGATCGAGGAATCATACAATATGGAAAAATAGACGTTCATATAGGAAAGAAAAAGTATATATGTACTAAAGAATGTGGAAGAAAGATACAAGCATATGGTTTGATGTTGTCAGGTTCCTTCCAACAGTTTCTTGCTTCCCACATGCCTCTTCTCCATGGATTTTGAGACTGTAGATCTGACATCTACTTATGATCTCATCTTGACAAAGTGAAGTTCAAATCCAACATAGGCCCAAACACTCCATATGAATTAGCTATAGTTGAAGCTAATCCGAACTCTTTTCCAAAATTGACCCAAAAAAGCTATTCTAAAAGCTAACTTTCCCCATGAGAGGCCTCCTCCTTTAATACACTGAAAAGGATAGGGTGAAGAGGTTAGGATGATTCCATGAGATCAAGGATGCGACTCAAATCCAAACTGATCAGAGGCCACCTCACCCTCGAAGATTCTATTCTAGAAGCATCAAGAAGCTTCTCTTTTTATTCGTACGGGCGATCGTCACACCCTTAACAGTAAAAAAATTGCGACAATGTCACAGACCACTGTGGTGCAACCTATCTCAATCCTATATTGTCACACACTTAACACTGAGCAGGGTGTGACAATTCTTCTTTACATGTTTGTTTACAAAGGAAAAGATAATTTCATCTCTCTCGGAAAGTTCATCTTCATTCTTCTTCAGGGATTAAGGAAATTGATCCTTCTAAAGACAAAGGATAGGTGTACATCATTAACAGTCAGAGGGGTGATGAAAATAATGTGTAACAGTAATCCCCCCAAAGTTTGAAGTTATAACAAAGTGATAGCTGAAATACTTTGTCGATGTGTGTTGGGAACAAGGAACATGTCAGTCGGAAGCTTACCAACAAACAAGGAAATATAGTACAATAATATATCATCATTGAGGTAGGGATTCCCATACTCAGTATACACATGAATCAAAGCATAAATGTCAAAATGAAAAGATCCATGTCAAGTAAGACAAGTCATGGCCACCAAACATACATTGTGGATCCATGCCAATATGACTCAAATCTAAACATATCCAGCAAAAATACTCCGTGGATCTATGTATTAAAGACTCAAATTTGAACATAGCCATGAGACATACACTGTGGATCTATGAAACAGTACAATCTGAATATACTCCAACACAACCTGAATCTGTCAGAAAATATTCAGGGTCTTCATCTCCGCCACACTATAGTACAAATCTAGCCATGCGAATACATGTGTTGAACTCGAACATGGTAGAAACCACTTGATTACCGGTCATTAGTGAATAACGTTAACAAGTGTGAGGTAAATCACCATTAATGTCAATGACTCCCAATGTACACTAGTACAATCCAATGGGTGCGAATGTGTGAGATGAAGTCAACCACTCGGTGAAATCTCTCGATCACGGGTCAATAATGAAAACCCACTGTCGAAAGAGAGGAAACCTGTCATTGAGGCATGCAATTTCCAAGGTACCAATTAGTTTTTAAGTCTAATTCCTGGATAATGAGTTGAAGTCAACAAGAAAAGAATCATCATAGGAGGGCCTTAATGTATCCCCCATCAATGACACGAAACAGGTAACATGATTTGAAGTAGATTAGAGTAACAAGATATTTAGGACTGAATTGGGATTGGTCGACACAATAGAAGTCTTAAGGATTGTAGAAATGGTCTATGCAATAGAAGGCTTTCCAGGTTGATCTTCTCTTTCAACATATTGACGACATGCCAACTGTCTTTAAAAAACTGACTCAACAACAGGAATCACATACCAAATTGTGATCTTATAAAGGAGTATGATCAAGAGACAAGTGGATTTTCCAACCTACACACAAAGCGAGTGAAAGGGTGTTATATTCAAGAGAGACTTACTTCCATAAAATACAGGTTTAAACACATTTCTTTTCCAATTTCCCCCCACCATCTTTAGCTAGTAACTCTTTATTTTTACACAATCTCGAGGAGGATAACATATGCTTGACTTGTAAGATCATCCTTTGGATAAGTCCCACTGAGTATAACGAACCCTAGGAAGGAGTTGTTTGGTCCCATATGGGCCTTTCGATGTTTGTTTTACGAGTCCAAAGAAAGCAAACTTAGTGGTCTTTTCATGTTTATGGAATCTTAAAAGAAATTAAAGAGGACTCCATAACTTCTTCTAATCATTTTTGATTAGAGTGTTCCCTTTTTTTAAAGTATTCTGATGAGACCAAAAAAGAGATAAACTACCACTCAAAATACATGCTTTCTAATTCACTTTAACGAGTGTGAAAGACAACAAGATCGCTCGACACTCTTTTCATATTTAGAGAGTCTGAAAAGAGATTAAAGAGAACTAGAGGGGGTTATTTTTTTGTATAACCTTTATGAGTATGAAAAAGTGATAAACACATACTCAATTACATTCTCATGTATTTATGAGCATGAGAAAGAACAAAGACTAAGCTCAGGATTGTTTTTACTCAAGATTAAAACAAAACAAAACTATGCTTGGGATAGATTTTATTTTTACACAAGCTTAAAACTAAAAAAAACTATACTTGGACCTGGTTTCATTTTTACACATGCTTGAAATATAGGAAACTATGCTTGAGGTATGTGGTTTCATTTTTACATGAGCGTGAACCAGAGAAAACTATGCTTGATGTAGGTTTCATTTTTACACAAGCTTGAAAATAGAGAAAACTATGCTTGCAACTTCCCAACGCATTATCCAGGGATGGCTGGTACTTTTCCCATAACTTAAGAAGATGATCCAAAACATACCTTTTAAATGTTGTAGACCTGACCTCACCAATGTGATCCCAGCTGCGTCGTAAGGCTTATGGAGAAATATTTGCAAAGAAACACAAGCCAACGAAGACAAGAATAACAGATTCTATTTGATATGAAACTATGTATGTGATCAAGGAATCATACAATATGGACAAATAAATTTCATATAGGAAAGAAAAAGTATATCTGTATTAAAAAATGTTGAAGAAAGATACAACCAGATGCCTTGATGTTGTTAGGTTTCTTCCAACAATTCCTTGCTTCCCACACACTTATGCTCCATGGATTTTGAGACTGTAGATATGACAACTACTTATAATCTCATCTTGACAAAGTGAATCTCAAAGCCAACATAGGCCCAAAAACTCCATATGAATTAGCTATAGTTGAAGCTAATCCAAACTCTTCTCCAAAACTAACCCCAAAAGTCTATTCTAAAATATAACTTTCCCCATGAGAGGCCTCCTCCTTTTATAAGTTGAAAAGGATAGGGTGAGAAGGTTACGATGATCCCATGAGATCATGGATGTGACTTGGATCCAAACCGATTAGCGACCACCTCACCCTTGAAGCTTCTATTCTAGAAGCATCAATAATCTTCTCTTTTTCTCCATATGGGTGATCATCGCACCCTTAACACTGAGCAAGGTGATTTTGTTTCAGGAGTTGCCAATTTTATTTCAGGACAAATCGGTAAGTGCAGACACAAACTGATCTCCCTAGTTTCACCCCGAAACTAGAACAAAACAAAACAACATATTAAACTTTCCTTAGATTTCAGTTACCAAATAAGAAGAGGATCTAAAACATACCTTTTAAATGTTATAGATGTGACCTCACCAATGTGATCCCGACTCCGTCATAAGTATGATAGAGAAATATATGTAAAGAAACACAATCCAACGAAGACAAGCATAACATAGTCTATTCGATATGAAACTATGTACCTGATCAAGGAATCATACAATATGGACAAATAACGTTCATATAGGAAAGAAAACGTATATATGTATTAAAGAATGTGGAAGAAAGATACAACCATATGGATTAATGTTGTTAGGTTCCTTCCAACAGTTCCTTGCTTCCCACACACTTCTACTCCACGTATTCTTAGATTGTAGATCTGACAGCTACTTATGATCTCAACTTGACAAAGTGAAGCTCAAAGCCAACATAGGCCCAAACACTCCATATAAATTAGCTATAGTTTAGGCTAATCCAAGATCTTCTCCAAAACTGACCAAAAAATCTATTCTAAAAGCTAACTTTCCCCATGAGAGGCCTCCTCCTTTTATAAGTTGAAAAGGATAGGGTGGGGAGGTTAGGATGATCCCATGAGATCATGGATGTGACTCAGATCCAAAACCAATCGGAGGCCACCTCACCCTTGAATATTCTATTCTAGAATCATCGAGAAGCTTCCCTTTTTCTTCGTACGGGTGATCGTCGCACCCTTAAAACTGAAAAAACTACGACAATGTCGCAGGCCACTATGGTGCAACCTGCGTCGATCATAGATCATCGCACCCTTAAAACTGAGCAAGGTATGACGATCCTTCTTTACAAGTTTTTTTACAAAAGAAAATATAATTTCATCTCTCTCGGAAAGTTCATCTTCATTCTTCTTGATTAAGGCAATTGATCCTTCTAAAGACAAAGGATAGTTGTACATCACTAATGATCATAGGGGTGATAAAAATAATGTGTAACAGTAAGCCCCCCGAAGTATGAATTTAGAACAAAGTGATAGCTGAAATAATTTGTCAAGTGTGTGTTGGGAACAATGAACACATCGGTTGGAAACCTACCAACAAACAAGGAAATACAGTACAATAATATATCATCACTAAGGTAGGCACTCCCATACTCAAAATACAAATGATTGAAAGCATAAATATCAACATGAAAATATCCATGTCAAGTAAGACAGGTCATGGCCACCAAACATACACTATGGATCCATGCCAATATGACTCAAATATGAACATAGCCACCAAAAATACAATGTGGATCTATGCGTTAAAGACTCAAATTTGAACATAGCCACAAGACATACACTATGGATCTATGGAACAGTACAATATGAATATACTCCAACACAACCTGAATCTATCAGAAAAGATTCAGGGTCTTCATCTCCACCACTCTATAGTATGAATCTAACCATGGGAATACATGTGTTGAAGTCGAACATGGTAGAATCCACTTGATTACCACTCATTAGTGAATATTGTTAACAAGTGCAAGGGAAATCATCATTAATGTCAATGACTCCCAAGGTACACTAGTACAATCCAGTGGCTGTGAATTTGTGAGATGAAGTCAAACACTCGAAGTAATCTCCCGATCAAGGGTTGATAATGAAAACCCATTGTTGAAAGCAAGGAAACCTACCATTGAGGAATGCAAGTTCCAAGGTACCAATTAGTTTCTAAGTGTAATTATTTGATAATGAGTTGAAGTCAACAGGAAACGACTCGTCACAAGAGGGTCTTAATGTATCCCCTGTCAATGACACGAAATAGGTAATAAGAAATTAAGTATGTCATAGTAACAAGTGATTCATGACTAACTCAGGGATGGACAACACAATAGAAGGCTTAAGGACTGCAGAAATGGTCGACACAATACAAGGATTTCCGGGTTGAACTTCTCTTTGAACATATTGACGACATGACAATTGTCTTGGAAACACTGACTCAACAACAGGGATCACAGACCAAATTTTAATCTTATAAAAGAGTATGATCAAGAGACAAGCGGATTTTCCAACCTAGACACAAAGTGATTGAAAGTGTTTCATTTTCAAGAGAGACTTACTTCCATAGAATACAGGTTTAAACACATTTCTTTCCTAATTGCCCCCCACTTCCATAGAATACAGGTTTAAACACATTTCTTTCCTAATTCCCCCCCACCATCTATGGCGAGTACCTATTTATTTTTACACAATATTGAGGAGGGTAACATATGCTTGACTTTTAATCTCATCCTTTGGATGAGACCCCTGGAGTATATTTAACGAACCCTAGGAATGAGTGGTCTGGTCCCATATGGTCCTTTCAATGTTTGTTTTACGAGTCCAAAGAAAGGAAACTCAATGGTCTTTTCATGTTTATGGAGTCTGAAAAGAACTTAAAGAGGACTCCATAACTTCTTCTAATCATTCTTTATTATAGTGTTCCTTTTTTGTAAAGTAGTCCGATGAGACCGAAAAAGAGACAAATTACCACTCAAGAGACATGCTTTCTAATTAACTTTAATGAGTGTGAAAGAAAACAAGATCGCTCAACAATATTTTCATATGTAGAGAGTCTGAAAATAATTTGAAGAGAACTCCAGTGGGTTCATTTTTCGTATAACCTTTACGAGTCTAAAAAAGTGATGAAAGGTATACTCGATTACATTCTTAGGTATTTATGAGCATGTGAAAGAACAAAGATTAAGCTTGGGATTGTTTTTACTCAACCTTAAAAAAAAAAAAACTATGCTTGGGATAGATTTTATTTTTACACAAGTTTAAAAATAAATAAAACTATGATTAGACCTGGTTTAATTTTTAAACAAGCTTGAAACAGAGGAAACTATGCTTGAGGTAGGTGGTTTCATTTTTACACAAGTTTGAACCAGAGAAAACTATGATTAAGGTAGGTTTCATTTTTACATGAGCTTGAAACTAGAGAAAACAATGCTTGTGACTTCCCAATGCATTATCTAGGGATGGTTGGTACTTTTCCCCTAGCTTAAGAATCTATCATATTAACTTCATCATGAAGTCGAGAGGTTGTAAGCATTGCCCCCCGAAGCTTCATTTCGACCAATGGTATAGGTAGATGAAATGAAGCTTCAAATACTATACATAATGAAGTACTTGACTCAATCAAAGAAGGGGGAAATCTATTTCATTTTTTAACGAGATTTCCACAGAGAATAAAAACTATGATCGAGAATCCAAGTTCAATCCCAAACCTCAGTTTCATTTTTTTAATGAGATTGACACAAAAATAGGAACTATGTTCGAGACGGGTTGTTTTTTTTTTTAACAATCTTGACACAAGAGAAGAAATATGCTTGTAACCTTTGTTTCATTTTTTAACGAGGTTGCCATAGACACGCAAAAACTATCCTCATAAGATTTGCTTCATTTTTTAACGAGGCTACAACAGAGACACAAAACTATCCTTGTGGTTGGTTTCATTTTTTAATGAGCTTCAAATAAGAAAACAATGCTCAAAGCTTGTTTCATTTTTTAATGAGATTGAAATTGGAAAACCATGCTCAAACCTGGTTTCATTTTTTAATGAGTTTGAAATCAGAAAACCATTTTTAAAGTGGCTTTCATTTTTTAATGAGCTTGAAATTAGAAAACCATGCTCAAATCCTGTTTCATTTTTTAATGAGCTTGAAATAAGAAAACCATGCTCAACGTTGGTTTCATTTTTTAATGAGCTTGAAATCAGAAAACCATTCTCAACACTGGTTTCATTTTTTAATGAGCTTTAAATCAGAAAACCATGCTCAACACTCTCTTCTTGATCATGGCTTCCAAGAGAAAAATGCTCCAGAAGGACACCATGTCAAGGGACAAAACTAGGTCATGGCTTCCAAGGGATCTTCACTTGATGGAAGAAACAAATTATTGAAGGAACACATGTCGAGGGCCATGATAGGGGTAAGGAGGCCATGCTCTAATAGCCCTATCCAAGAGATCACCATGTCAACTATCGTATCTAAGTCATAAGAGAATGAGCTTACTGTGAGAGGCTCATTTTTATCGATAGTTGAAGGCATGGGAGACAACACCACATAATTGACCTATGGCGGGGGAAATATCGTCTACATATAAGAACCGTTTAGGGAGGTCATTGGGTTGATGGTCAAGTTAGGGACAATGAATGAAAGTTGATCAATAGTCACAATTCTTCCATCGTGAGGGAAATATATCACATGGAAAAGAGTGGAAACGATAGCTTTCATGGCATAAACATAATCTCTCCCAATGAGTAAGTCAAAATCCAAGGGGTCTTGGACTACCATGACGTCAATAAAGACAATTTTTCCTCCTAAAGTTAATACAAACTAAGGAAGGATCCCCAAAGGTTGACCGGTTCTTATGTTAAAATCTAATAGATTCTACGTAACTGGTACAAGTTGAGGACAACCCAAATATTTCCAAGCAATAGTGGTCAAAATACTAACGGACGTACCATCGTCCACTAGCGTATGAAGAATGTCTCGACCAAAAACCTATACTGTAATCTTGAAAGGAATGTAAGAGGGAAGACAAGGTCCAGTTAGCGTACCACAATACAAAATGATGGCCTCATTACTTGGAGGGGGTTCCATAGGAGAAGGAGGAATTCCCCCTAGCACAGTAGATTCTGTATCAATCAGAAAAACATGGGAAGTATCGAGTTTACTCTCTAGCAGGAGAGTAGGATCGATTGATGATGGGATCAGATCGACCACTTGGGTTGCATTTTCCAAGGGGAGAATGGGGTCGACGGATGGAAATGGATCGACCACTTGAGTTTCACTCTCTAACAAGAGAGTGGGATTGACCAAGGATGGGATCAAATTGACCACTTTGTCAACTGGTTCAACTAAGGACGTGGCTAGATTAACTACCTAATCAACCAGACTAGTCGACGAAGGGACCAGATTGATCATTCCATGAACTACATGTGGGTTGAGAGTAATCCTATAGTAAGCAGCCGAAAGTTGAGGCTAGGAAACAATCATGTCTTCCAGTAATTTCAAGTCTTTTTCCATACGAGAGAAAAGGTGATTTTGATGACCCCCTCCACATAACCTAAACGGGAACTTGACTCTACTTTTCTTCTTCCCAATGGTATCGTGACTAGTTGACGGGATGTCATTGACATGTTGTTTAGAGGCTAACGACATGGGTTGGCGAGGAGCTATGGACCATATTTCTAAGACCTTGGATAGACCAAGAAAATCCTTAAGAATATGGCTACCCTTACAAAGCCTGCAAGGGTACTTGATATTATGGGTTGTTTGGATGATGTTGGCATCATCAACACTCCCAACATGATTATCAGTATCTGGTTGTTTTCCAATATGTCTGACAGTGGTTGGAAGTTTGGACCCTAGCTTTTTTTTTTCCTTCTTAATCTTTATTTTTTTTTTCTCCTTATCCACCAGGTTACTAGCTTCAGGGATTTCACTAGGTGAAGAAGATGAAACATAAGAATACCTTACAAGTGAAGAAGGAGAAGAATATATTACTGGTGAATAAGGCGAAGGATCAACATGAGTTTGATTCTCTTGGGGGGAGTGATTATAATCGAAGCACTCGCTGCATTTGGGATTACTAGAGTATAAAAAAACCACACTAATAATCTAATCGTGAGACATGGAAGGCTCAAAGTAGAGATGTAAAGAGGTCCAACATTTCCGTAAGAGGGAAAAAAAAGGTTCCCCTGGAAAAGGGTGTTGGAAATACTAGAACAACTGAGAGGGGGGGTGAACCAGTTGTTTATAAGCTTAAACAATTTTATGCCTTTTAAATAATTATTAAGATTTCTTCATGTGTCATCAACCAATCATACAACATATGGACAGTAAGAGTAAAGA